>JAODAL010012556.1:0-94937 GCA_025379985.1 Phyllomedusa bahiana
CGTCCCATTTTGGAGTCTCTGCTTGCTGCACAGTTGCTGCTTTAATCTAAGACTGTGTGGGACCACGTTTGCTCCTGCCTTTTTAAAGAGAAGCGTCTCTTTAGAATCCCCTTTGCATACCTCCCCCATAGTGAGCTTGAAGCTCTGGGATCACTCACAACCCCTTAGGCATGAGACAGAGGGATATCGGTTAAACGGTGTCTTGCCCGTTGTTTATTTCACCGCAACAAAAACGTTGGCAATCATGCAAGAAAAATATAAACATAAAAAAAACTCCTGTCTTCTGAGGGTTTTCTATACACAGGTGTGTTCCCCACTAGCCCCCTTGGGAGTTGGTTTTGCGACACTGGTTTCCCAACCATGAAAAGTCTCCAGCCCAAAGGGGTGACTGGAGATGCAGCCCCGACCAGTGCTTCCCTGCTGACCTTTTTTCCCACCGGGAAAACCCCGGAGTGGAGCCAGGGGGGAGTAAGCACCCACCCTGCTTTTTGCTTCCCAATGAAAGGCCCCCCCGGGGAATGGCTTTTTCCCCTACTAAAGAAAACTTAAATGTTTGTCGACAGTCTGTATGCCGACCCCTATTTAACAAGGGCCCTTTCATCCCCCAAGGTTCTTCCCTTGGTGGCATGTTTCTTGTCTCCCCAAGGAAACCCAGAATGGCGGTATCCCTCCATCACAGACCTTCCCAGTGCGGCTTTCAATATATATATATATATTATATATATATATATATAATATAATTATTTATAAAATATATATATATATATTATTATTATGTGGGGCCCGCGCCTCCCAGTGGCCCCCCAGATTGCATATTTTTTTTCAGAAGTGTTTTTTGTGCAGAAACCAAGTTATATTTGGTTTTATTGTTTTTAAAACCTAAGGGAAAAGGAAAGGGTTTCCCTCCATTTTGATTTTCTGACCTGCCACTCTTACAAGCTGCATAAGGGGTTTTGCACTTGCAGGTTGGGGTTTTTTTATTTTTTTTTTCTCTCTGGAAAAAGGGAGGTCAGTTGACCCAGGAGAAGCCTGGAGGTCTATTTTGAGAGGTAAAAGAATAGTGTGGACTGCCCTTTTGAGATCATTTTTAAATCGTGGGCAGCTTAAACACTTTTTTCAAATTATGTGACCCAGAAACTCAAAGTTTTTTCAAGTGTGAGTGGACAAATGGCTCCTTTGCGAATAAGCAACATGTAAACTGAGTATCACCTTGAGCCATTGATGTGAGAGGTGAATGCCGGCTAGGAAGTCAGCTACTGACATTCTATAGTGGAGGAGCTTACTGTCAAAATAAGCCCAGCTACCAGATGTGTATAAAACAACAGTCCAGTGAACCCTACATGTACAAAGCTCTGAAGCAGACGGATGTCACTGTACCTCTGGCATTGGCAGAAAAGGCTCCAATTTTCACAGCAGTATCAGAATCAGACTTCCACTGATTGGCAGAGGGTTGCCTTCTTTGGTGAATCATTTTCTGACTCTGCGAGCAGATGGATATTGGCATGTCAGGCAAAAAACATCAAAGAAGAGACACCCTACAACTATTGCTGGAAGAACACAAGCTGATGGTGGCAGTATTATGGTCTGGAGAAAATTTTCATGGCGTTCTCTAGGTCACTCATCCATGTGGAAGGTACTCTCAACCTATTTGGGTATGAATCCATCCTTTCAAATCATGTACACTCATACATGCTGATTCTCTTTCTTGCGTGGATGGGACCTTTCAGCAAGACAATGCAAAAGGTAATATTAGCTGCTGGTCATAATAATGTGACTAGACTGTATCTTTTATAAAATAAAAATATGGATGAAATTCACTAACTGACTTCAATATTTTCTTATGAAAACTGACATATGGACAGAAGCAACTTTTAGTTTTATTGCAGCAAGGGATGAAAAAGCCATTTTTACTCCAGCTTAAATTTACATTGTTCACCATTGTCACGAGCAACGGTAGTGGATCCTCTGGACCACCGCAAGCAATGGCGTAAGCCACACCAGGGAGCGGAATCTAAGTAGGTCCCGGTTTTCACCAGAGCCCGCCGCAAAGCGGGATGGACTTGCTGCGGCGGATTGCTACCAGGTCGCTACCCCTGACGTGACTTGCTTGCGGAGGCAGCCGAGGTGTAGCATGGTACAAAATCGTAAGGCGTAGACATAGTTGGGGACAGGCGGTAAGGTCAGGACAGGTGGCAGAGGTTCGTGGTCGAGGACAAGCAGGAAGGTCAGGACAGGCGGCGAGATTCGTGGTCGAGGAACGAAAGCAAATGGTACGGTACATGGTAATAGACAAGACTTCAGGAACACTTTCTCAGTAGGCTAATGGCACTAAAGATCCGGCAGGGTAACCAGGAAGAGGCAGGCTTAAATAGGGGCAGCGACCAGCAGTAGCCAATTACCGGTGCGCTGGCCCTTTAAATTTAACACTGCCGGCGCGCGTGCCGCGGGACAGAGGCTGCAGCAGGAGCGTGGTCGGATAAGTAGCCCAGGGGACAGTTCGGGGAACTAGCGCGTCCGCGACCCGACATGCAGGTCGCGGCGCCGCTCGGCAGCGGGGCACGGATGCGCCTGCGAACCGGGATGAGGGTAGCAGGGGCATCCATGACAACCATGTGGTATAAATATGACTCCTTTATTCTCTAGGTCAGTATTAGCACAGCTTTTCCTATTTTACATAGGTTTTTTTCTAGGTTTTAGGATGGTTTCACACGGAGTGTTTTTTGGTGCATTTTTGGGATGCATTTTTGGTGCAGAAAGGCACAGTAATTAATGCTATACATTTCTGCAAAAAAAAAAACGCACCAAAAACCGCTCTGTGTGAAACACCCTTACTATTTTTGCACAATAAAAACATTTAAAGAAAATTTTTTTTTGTGACACTGTATTCCATTTTTTCATTGACAAAGCTATATAAGAGCTTGTTTTTGTGGGATGACCTGTAGTTTTCATTGTTACTATACTACACGGCATCCGTGACAACTAAGAGTGAAATGAAAACAAATTACATGGAAACAGGTGCCTAGCACTTTACCTGTTCATGTGGGGGGAATGAACAGTATTATAGGCGGCTTAGAGTAAAATTAACCATATTCCCTAAACGGTCCCTAGCATTTCCCTGTTCATGGGGGTGGAGAATGAAAGGGGTATATAGGACTTAAGTGAAATGAAAACATTTCCTAAAAACGGGTCCCTAGCCTTTATGGCATGATAGGGGGAATAAACAGGAAAATGGGAAAAGCTAGAGTGTAGTGAACACATTCCTAGGAAAGAGGTGGTTATCACTTTACATGTGTATGATAGGTGAGGAATGAACTAGATAAATAAGCAGCTTAGAGTGAAATTAATACATATTCCTAAGAAACAGGTGTCTAGCACTTTACCTGTGCATGATAGGTGGGGAATGAACAGGATATTAGGTAGCTAGGATAAAATAAAAAAATTTTCCCTGGAAAAGGTCCCTACACTTTACCTGTGCATATAGGGGGGGAATGAACAGGAAGCTTACATGTATGAAACAATTTCCTAAAAAAGGGTGCCTAGCACTTACCTGTGCATGATAGGGGGGGAATGAACAGGAATAAGGAAGCATGAGTGTATAAAACACATATTCCATGGAAACAGAGGTGCACTTTACCTGGCTGTAGGGGGGGGAATGAACATGAATAAGAAGTTTACAGTAAAATTAACACATTCCACAGAAACGGGTCCCCTAGAGCTTTAGTGTGCTGTAGGGGGGGAAAATTTGCAGGATATAGGCCGTTTACAGTGAAAAACCCAACTTCCCATGGAAAAACAGGTGTAGACTTTCCTGTGCATAAAGGGGGGGAAATGAACGGGATACATGGGGTGCTTAAGTGTAGTGAACAAATATTCCCATAGACAGGTGCTCATTTTACCTGTCATGATAGGGGGGGAAATGAATATACAATGGTGTATGTGGGGAATTTTTATTCATTTCCTGCCTATATTCATTTTATCCCCACCTTCATGACAGTTAAGTTTAGGCTCCTTTTTGTATAAAAATATGTTTTCATTTCATTTATCTGCTTTTTATATGTTTTTTCCAAAATTTTTTGCAAGGTAAAATGCTAGACACCTGTTTCCTAGAAATATGGGTTAATTTAATTCTAAACTGCCTATATATCCTGTTCATTCCCCACCTATCACGGATAGGTAAAGTGCTAGGCACCTGTTTACGTGGAATATGTGTTCATTTCAATATCACTGCAAAATTATAATCCCTGTTAAAACATAACTTTTACTAGATCATCTAAAATTATACTTCCTAAACCCTAATACTACCACACAAGAACACCCCCTAAATGATACATCATACTAAATATCATCCATCATGGAGTAATCGCCCTGATCAAGGACAGGCTCCGCTTTAATGACAGTATAATATCACTGTCTACTGAGTTTTTTTTTTAAAAAAAAAAAAAAAATTAAAAAAAAACGAATTCTTTAATCAAAGCTATCCAACGCGTTTCCCCCATAACAATTTTGGTCATCAGGGGATTCAAAAAAACTCCTTCGCTGTGGAATGAATACGCTATATACAACGCAAATACAATCTATCTATTACGGATATATCACCACTAATTGGTGAGATAGAAAAAAGTGATACTTAGCTAGAAGCTTCCCGTATAAAGTGATAATCCTCGCAGCCCTTTGTATGCTGGCACCCAGGATAGAAGGGATACAGAATGATTCATTTCATGCTCCCGTAAATACCAATACATGGCCTTTAGATGTATAACAATAAAGCCGCCTAACAACTTCAGTATTAATGTATATTGTTTTTAAACCTATTGCCAGGTTTCTACTACATGTGGCGCATATCCCCCTGCCTTTGCTCAGTCTGCGTTCCGGAAGTTTTACTCGCATGACCGGAAACTAATAAAAATTCATTTCCCGGTTCACTTCGCGAAAGCAACACTACGCTTGTACAGAAGCCCCAAATTATCACGCGACCAGTCCGGCGTCTTAAAAAACGCACCTGCTCATGTCCAGGAGAAAGGTGCCCGGCAAATGCGCGGAGCAATCAAAATCCAGGGCATAACTCTCAACGCCGTTAACATAATAACATCGCACTCATTTAGAAAGACAAACACTGGTCACTTCCGGTCAGAGCGCCATTCCGGAAACCAAACCACATACAATCCGCAGCCGAATCAATCCCCATACTAAGGTCATACCACGCGACACTACTACTATCCGCACAGACCGCCAATTGCTGCTAAGCATCACCTACATCCCCCAAATTTCTTAAAGTGGGCCGTCTGTGTAACGGAATGTCTATAGTGTAACATGGGCATTTAATTCAGGTCAAATTAAATTCTGGGTACAAAAATTCATTGATCTTAAGCAGACATAGTATTATCAGGCTATAAGTAATCAATGAATATAATGAAAAATTTATGATATAATAATATAGCATAAAATACGGTCGACTTTACAAAATCAAATAATGGTCCCTCTGTGAGGAAAAAAAGTACGAACTAAAACAGAGTAGAATAAACAGACCCAAGTGTGAGTCTACTCAAATAAAACAATCCAATTGCAAGTCTCATTAAGGGCCCTTTTGATAAACTGATTCCATACGGTAGATCCACTGGACTCTTTACACAAAATTCGTCCTATCCATTCTCCTCCTCCTTGGAGACGGTCTCACTACCTCCAGATCAAAAAACGCAGATATTCCATTCTCATTATTGATGTTTCCCAAACATGTCGAGCTACTGGCGTGTCTCTTCTATTACGTATGTCCCACCAGATGTTCTCCCCACCCTCCTTTGTGAATGTCTCTTGTTTTATCCAATATATTCAGTGGCAGGGAACATATGCACATATAAACTATACTCTTCTGTCTACATTGGCAAAATCACGGATAAAATAATGTTTTCCTTTGAGGCACTTTGTGAAGGATTTATGTTTGTGTTGTAGTATGGGCAGGCAACACATCCTGCCCACATTCAAACATACCCCCATCGGTTTCCATTCAAGCCAAGTACCTTGAGGGGGTATTGGTGTAATAATGACTATGGATCAGTCTATCTTTAAAATGGATCTACCCCTTCGATAAGTTATCAAAGGGGTAGTAGGGAGGTATCCCTCTAATCCTGTCCAACCTCAGTATTCCCCAATATTTTTTGAGGATATTCAACAACTTCTAGATTTCTATCGTCAAAAGTTGCGATTACACGTGCATTATTGTTTCTTTATCCTCATCGGGATTTACCCTGTAAGAAATGTTTTGTCCTATTCCTTTTTTTTGTGCTGCCTAGGGCTTATTCCAAAAACTCCTGAGGGATATCCTCTGACTAAGAAATCTTTCTCTCATATACTGACTGTCTCCAAAGTCCTCATCCTGGAGCTGTTTCTCTTAACTCTCCGGAATTGACCCTTCGGTATTCCCTCTCTTACAGTGTAGATGATGATAACTTTCCCAATGTAGCAAAGCTGTTGGTTGCTGTGGGTTTCCCTATACATATCCGTATGGATCGTGCCAATCCGATCTTTAATAATAAGGACATCCAAGAAGGGGTTAAAACATTCTCTGCACTTCAAATGTGGAAGTGCAGACCAATCTCGTTTTTTATTATTGAGCCTGTTGCAACGAACTCCTCAAATCACACCTTGCTCCTTCCCAGAGGACGAAGATGTCATCAATGTTAATCCCCCCCTCCCTCCAGAATAAAATCTGGGGGGGGCCCACTGTCGTCTCCCGTTTGGGAACCAAGGTGGCCTCCCACCCAGCCCAGGGAACAGATTTCGCATAACGGAGGGCGCAAGTAGGAGCTCCCCATTCGGTGCCCCCTGAGCTAGTGGAAGGGTCTTGTTACAGAAGACAAAATAATTATGTCTCAACAGCGAAGTCCAGTAGTCTGATGACAAAGGCATTGTGAGCCTGGGAATTCTATACTCTTGTGACCAAAAAATATTCAACTGCTTGAATGCCAATTCATGTGGATATTACTAATATAAACTTTCTACATCATAAGAACCCAAAAACTTCTTTATTGACTGTAATCCCTTCCAGTCTGCGCAGTAAATCCGAAGTGTCTCTATATGTAGATGGCAATGTGGTTACAAAATCCTGTAAGATATTATCAATATAAATCCCCCCACATTTTGCCGTAATTGATCCTACGCCTGAGAACGATTGGTCTACCTATTAGAGTGGTGCAGCCCCTTATGAATCCTTTGGGATCGAATAAAATGTAGGATTGAGGATTAGAAGCATCATTAAATTTGAAAATATCCGTGTGTGTTATTAAACCCCTCTCTAAGCCCTCCACAAGTAACTTTTGACTGAGTTTGCATAGTAAAGTTTTGGCATGTCGGTCTGTGGGTAGAATATCCATAATGCCTTTTGTCCCCTAAGAAATACGTTGAACATCTGTTATACATGTCATGATTTTAAATAACTATATTTCCCCACCCCCTTTATCGGAGTGTTTAATTATAATAAGATTTGTCCCTACCAGTGCTGACAAGCCTTCCTAGTTCATATCTGTACTGAGATTATTTATGGAAAGGTAGCCTCTTTCACAGTCAGATTACGGAGTTCTTTAGAGACTAATTTGCAAAAAAGATTCATTTCATCACGTGTATCTAACTGACTCGGGGGCATTCTCCTACTTTTAAGTTTCAATTTTGTTTGACAACTATATACAGCTTATCGAGCTAATATTAAATCCTGGTGGGAGACACAAACACTAGAACATTATATTGAATCACGCATTATAACCTATGGACTTTAAGAATTTATATAAACACCTCTACTAGATCACAGTCCTGAATCCTTGTTGGTAGAGTGGGAAACAGAACATTATAGATTAGCTCGGTACTACTTATGAAATCCTACTTAAAGAGGAAATAAAACAGTAGAAAGTAACCTCTACAACCTAAACAACTTGATAGAAACATGCAATCAAAACTCAGAGGGATCCAGATTTTAGTAGGCGAGAACAAAGTTTACAAAAATCTATAGAAAAATATCAGACATGACTGAATGCACGTAAACTGTACATATCTGAGGGATCTCCAGGAATTCCAAGGAAGGGAAAGCTTTTAATCTTTCTCAAACTAAAACCTATTACCCTAGGGAATTTCTAGTCATCTGACGCAGAATCCTCGGATACCTAAGTTCACTAAACATCTGTCAGGGTCCAGGGGTGGGAGAAACAAGAGATCTCAGCAAGAGAATGGGGCCTCGCCAGAAACTCAGGAGGGGAAGGGGCGTGCATAATGGGACTATTATGCCTCCTCATCCACTGGCAATCCAACACACCTCCTTTTTTTAGAGGGCTGGAGAGGCCCCGCATTCCGCCCTGAGACAACCGTCAGAATAACAAAATCAGATCAACATCAGATAATTAAATCTTACAGATAGGCACTTGAATGAACCGTGAATTACAGATTTTACAGAGGTTCTGACTTTTGTGCCCACCACTAAGTTTAGTGATTTTTTCATGGACCAAAGATCTACACTGTTGTGCGTAAGCCAAGTGCAATAAATTTTTTAAAATCAAAGATCAAATTGAATTCCAGCAATTGGTTTACAGCACAGATTTTAGAGGGTATCCCAACCTTAGTGTCCCTTATTGAGGAGGAGTGAAATAATAAAGTCAAACAACAATTGAACTTAAAGTAGGAGAATGCCCCCTGAGTCAGTTTTAGATACACGTTGAAATTGATCTTTTTTTGCAAATAGTCCCCTCTAAAGAATCCGTAATCCTGAGTGAACAGAGGCTAACCTTTCCATAATAATCTCAGTACAGATGAACTAGGAGCATTGTCAGCACTGAACGGGACAAATCATTATTTATTAAACCCTCCGATAAGGGGGGGAAATATAGTTATATTAAATCCTGACCAATGTAAAACAGATGTGCAACGAACTTCTTAGGGACAAAAGCATATGTATTCTACCCACAGACCGCGACAGCAAACTTTACTAAGCAACTAAAAGATACTTTAGTGGAGGGCTTAGAGATGGTTTTTGTTTGTTTTGTTTTTTTTTTTTATTTATAATAACAACACACGGAATTCAATTCATGATCCATCTTAATTCCTCAAATACCTACATGTTAATTCGATCCCAAAGATTCATAAGGGCTGGCACCCCAATAAAAGGTAGACCAATAGTCTCAGGCGTAGGGATCAATAACGCAAAATGTGGGGATTTATATCGATAATATCTTACAGGATTTTGAAACCACATGCCATCTTACATAAGAGCACTTCGATTTACTGCGCAGACTGGAAGGGATTACATGTCAATAAGAAGTATTTGGTTCTATAGATGTAGAAAGTTTATAATAGTAATATCCCACATGAAATGGCATTCAAGCAGTTTGAATATTTTTTGTCCACAGAAGTATAGAATTCCAGGCTCACAATGCCTTTGTCATCAGACTACTGGACTTCCGTGTTTGATACTTAATTATTTTGTCTTCTGTAACAAGACCATCCACCAGCTCAGGGCACCGCAATGGTGAGCTGGCCTGCGCCCCCGGTTTATGCAAACTGTTCCTGGCTGGTGGGAGGCACACTTGGTATCCCAACCGGGAGACGATCATGCCCCGCCCAGATTTTATTCTAGGGGGAGGTACATTGATGACATCTTCGCTCTGGGAAGGTGCACAGGTTGATTTTGAGTAGTTCGTTGCACAGCTCAATAAAAACAATAAGAGATTGTATGCACTTACAATTGAAGTGCAAGAGAATTGTTTACTCCTCTTGGATGTCCTTATTATTAGATCGGAATGCAATATCATACTGAATATGTAAAGGAACCCACAGCACCAACAGCTTGCCCCTAACATTGGAAAGTTATCATCCATTACCCTGTAAGAAGGAATACCGAAGGGATCAAATTCCTGAGTATAAGAAGAAACTGCTCCAGAGATGAGGACTTTAGGAGACAGTCAAGGTATATTGAGAAAAGATTTCTTAGTCGAGGATATCCCTCAGGATTTGGAATCAGCCCTAAGGCATGCTCAAAAACAGATAGGACAACATTACTACAGGGTAAATCCCATGAGGATATAGATAACAATAAATCACGACTAATCGCAACTTTTGACGATGAAATCTAGAAGTGTGAATAACCTCAAAAAATATTGGGGAAATACTGAGGTTGGACCAGGATCTAGAGGGTACCTTCCCTACTACCTTTGATAACTTATCGAAGGGGTAAAGATCCATTGAAAGATAGACTGAATCCATAGTCTTAATACCACCAATACCACCCCTCAAAGGTACCTTGCTGAAAGGAAACCGATGGGTATGTTTTTTAAATGTAGGCAAGAGATGTGTAGCCTGCCCATGACATACACAAACTAAATCCTTCACAAGTGCCTCAAATGGAAAACAATTCTTTATTCCGTGGATTTTGCCAATTGTAGACAAAGGAGTAGTTTATATGTGCATATGTCCTGCCACTGAATTATATTGGAAAAAACCAAAAAGAGAACATCAAAAGGAGGGTGGGAGAACATCTGGGGACATACGTAATAGAAGAGACACGCCAGTAGCTCGACATGTTTGGGAAACATCATAATGGAGAATGGAATCTCTGCGATTTTTGATCATGAGGTAGTGAGACCGTCTCCAAGAGGAGGAGAATGGGATAGACGAATTTTGTTAAGAGGGCCCAGTGTGATCTACCGTATGGAATCAGTTTATCCAAAGGGCCTTAATGAGACTTGCAATTTGGATGTTTTATTGAGTAGACTTCACACTTGGTCTGTTTTATTCTACTCTGTTTCGTTTCGTACTCTCCACAGAGACCAATATGATTTGTAAACTGACCGTATTTTATGTATCATTATTATATCCTTTAAATTTTGTTTCAATTATATTCATTGATTACTTAATAGCCCTGATAATCTATGTCAGCTTAAGACAAAGAATTTTTGTACTCCCGAAATTTAATTTGACCCTGAATTAAATGCCCATGTTACACCTGACACTCTAGACACCGTTACACAGACGGCCCTTTAAAAATTTGGTGCTGCTTACACAATTGGGCGTCTGTGACGGATAGTATGTGTGCGCAGGTTTGACCTTAGTATGGGGGATTGATTCGGCTGCTGGATGTATGTTTTTGGTTTCCGATGGCGCTGAACCGGAAGTGACCAGTGTTTCTTTCTACATGAACGATTAATATGTACCGCGTTGAAGAGTTATGCCCGATTTGATTGCGCGCATTTGCCGGCACCTTTCTCCTGGACCATGCTGCGCAGAGCGTTTTTTTTTAAGACGCCGGACTGCGACCCGTGATAATATGGGTCTTCTGTACCAAGCGTAGTTGTTGCTTTCGCCGAAGTGAAACGGAAATAACATTTTATCTAGTTTCCGGTCATAAGCGCAGTACAACTTCCGGAACGCCAGACTGAGCAAAGGCAGGGGGAAATATCGCACTAGTTTTAAGTAGAACCCGGCAATAGTATAAAACAATATACATTAATACTCGAAGTGTAGGGGCTTTATTGTTATACATCGAAAGGGCCAAAGTATGGTATTTATATAGAAAAAAAAGAAAAAAAAAAAAAAAAAATAAAAAAAAAAAAAGGGAGGCAGAAATGAATCATTCTGTACCCTTCATCCTGGGTGCCAGCATACCAAATTGGCTGCGGGAATTATCACTTTAAACCGGGAGCTTTCTAAGCTATAGTATCACTTTTTTCCTATCTCACGCCATAGTGGTGATATAATCCGTCATAGTGAAGATTGTATATGCTTGTATATACGTATTCTTATTCCACACGACTGGAGGATTTTTTTGATTCCCTGAATGAGCCCAAAATTGTATGGGGGAAACCGCGTTGGG
Organism: Phyllomedusa bahiana; assembly: GCA_025379985.1. Lineage (NCBI taxonomy): Eukaryota > Metazoa > Chordata > Amphibia > Anura > Hylidae > Phyllomedusa > Phyllomedusa bahiana. The sequence continues at coordinate 11,843 of JAODAL010012556.1, forward strand.
ATAGCTGTGATTAAAGAATTTAATACACTATACAGTGATATTATCTGTCATTAAAGTGCGGAGCCGTCCCTTCTATCAGGGGCTATTACTCCACTGATGGATGATATTTAGTATGCTGGTATCATTAGGTGTGTTGTTGTAGTATATAGGGTGTTTTAGGAAGTATAATTTTAGATGATCTAGTAAATAGATATGTTTTAACAGGGATTATAATTTTGCAGGTGATATAGGACAAAATCCACTGTTGATATAAAATTTTTATAAATTAGTGTTCATTTCACTCTAAACATGCCTATATATACCATGTCATATCCCCACCTAATCCACGCACAGGTAAAGTTCTATACACCTGTTTTGTATGGAATATGTGTATCATTTCTCACTCTAAACTGCCTATAATCACTGCCTAATATCCTGTCATCCCAACCTAATCATGCACTGGTAAAATGCTAGGCAACATGTTTCCTAGGAATACAAGTGTTATTTCATTATAAACAGCTAAATAACCTCTTCATATCCCCCACCTATCATGCACAGGTAAAGTGCTATGTACCTGTTCTATGGAATATTGTGTTCATTTCACCCTAAACAACTATATATCCTGTTCTTTCCCCACCTATCAGCACGAGGTAAAGTGCTAGGCATCTGTTTTCTATGGAATCAGATGTTCATTTTAATATAAAGCCTCATCTTATATTCTAATTTATTCCAATCAATCGTTTTTTTAGCCCTTAAGACCTGTTTACCTCTCCTTAGCTCTTTATTACTTAGTTATAATGTTCATTCTTTTTGTTCATTCTTTTTCTTCATGCCTTTTAGTATGACCCCCCTTAAACTGTTTGATTGCCCTTATAATGCACTGCAATACCTCTGTATTGCTGTCTGTTATTCCTGTTAATGTAAGGCTGTGCTCACATTACATTTTGGTGTTTCCCAATGTACACCTCTGACAGAAGACTGTAAATTAAGGTACTGTGTTGGAATACAGTAGGACACATCAACTAGGATCCCCGGAGAAGCTCTGACAATAAACTGTTTATATATACACAGTAACTATACATGAACAGTTAGGCCGTGTTCTCACGGCTTATTCCCGACGGATTTGTGCGCTCACAAATCCGGCGTGAATAAGGGACGGGATGGGGGCGGGGCCGTAGCGCGGCGGGGGCGCCGCTCCCGGCCCCATAGACTGTCATTATTTACGGCTCGTACGCGCCGTAAATAATGTTCATGTCACTTTCTCCCCCCCGGCGGGTCGGATTCGCCGAGCGGGGAGGAGCAACGGAAATCCACTGTTCTCTATTAGAGCAGTGGATTACCAAATTACTCTGACGATTGCGCCGTACTGCAGCGCAAATCGCGCGGAGTACGGCGCCAATCTTCTGACCAAAGTAAGCCGGTGAACGAGGCCTTAGGCTATGTTCACAGATTGTTTCATAACATATTAACAATCGGATTCCGATGTAAATACTTCTGTAAATCATTGAAAATCAGTTTTGCAAATAAGTGCCACAAAGTGTGGCACGTATATGTAACTGATTTCCTCGACGATTCACCATCTCCATTCATTGTAGGTGGTTGAAACCCGTCCGTAAATAATTGACATGCACATTGTTTTATTCCCATCCAGGATTGCCGTCGTCAATCCACGGCGCAACCGGCACGGAAATACCGTCGTTGAACACGAGCCTATTTTCATTTAAAAATCAATAAAAAATGGCTTTTATTTTTTTCTGACTGATTTGCCGGGGATTGACGACGTCACCTCGGCAAATTTTGGGGCGAAATAACCGTGGAACGAGGCCTTACAATTTTTTCTTCTCCTGAGCTCACAGCAGAGACATGATATTACTGACAGCCACCTGACCCACTTTGTACCTTGGCTTTGAAGAGACCTCCCTTCATCTCTACTTTGGGAAACTCAGTACTAACCATCCATATATGGACAGTCCTGTCACTGGTGCTGCTCACATACCCGGGAAAAACCGGATCCCTGAAACCCATATTACATCTGTACCAATAAGCAAACAACTACCAAAAAAAGGGGGTTTCCCCCATCTTTTTCACAAAGCCACCAAAGCATTTTTAGATCATGCTTGTGCCTCTTCTGCTGGGCTGGAGTATTCTAAGCAGTGTTTTAGCAATCACTCCGTATTCACAGCCTTGAATTGCACGGGTATGAGAGCGGGAAATCATCTTCCCCAAACCTCTCAAAAAAAAAAAAAGAATTTTATTTTTTTGTTAAAAAACACACTTTCTCAAGCGCCGGCATCCCGGGTCCCGCCTGTGATACGTCACTCCCTGCATCAGAAAAGACAAACCCGACGGGGAGAGCAAGTTGGTAACCTAGAGAAACCTGTATGCACTCAGAGCTGATAAAGTCTCTTATCTTCCTCACAAAGCAAAATAACCAAAGCAATATATTTGGAAAAAGGCTTCATTACTTTTCCCCTCCTTTTTAAAAAGCAAAGGGATTTGTATTTTAGATAACTTCTTTAATGGATACATTTTCTTAAAGTACCCTGGGGCATGTCATAGGCTACTCAGTTTGTCGGGTAACAAATTTACAGACATGTGCCAGAGAAAGGCCTCTGATAGACAATGGACACTAAAAATGGTAAATGGTGCCTAAACTAACAGGCATCCTATTAGAAAGTGCCTTACACAAAGCCTAAAAATTTGAAGTGGGGCAAAATGTGAAAAAAATTTACTTGCGCCATGTTTGCGGGAGTTTTGTTTTTGCGGCGTTAAACTTCAAAAAAAATTAGTGTTATCTGTATTCTACAGGTTGTACACTTTGGGCAATCCCAAACAGAATTTTTTCCCTTATTTTTTGGGACTAAAAAAATTCCAAACATTGTTTTTTATTTGAAATTTGCGCCGTGGCCCATTTTGTGTGACTAATAATTTTTTGTACTAAACCTACGACATCATGAGGTGCTTTTTTTGGGGGCTGAAGTATTTTTTTATTGCTAGCATTTGGAATGCATCACTTTTTAATCACTTTTATTCCATTTTTATAGGACATGAAGTGCCAAAAACCGCAATTTTGCCTTTGGAAATTTTTTTTCTCTACGTGTTCAGCGTACGGAATAAATTAAGACAAATTTTTTATAGACGGACTTTTTTTGGACGTGGCAACACCAAATATTTTAACATTTTTTTTATTTTATTTTTTTTAATTTAAAATGGTAAAAGGGGGGGGATTTTGAACTTTTAATACTTTTTTTTTTTTTTTTAAAACTTTTAAAATGTTATTTTTTTTATTTTTTTCTTTAAAATTATCCCCCTTTTTGGGCCCTTAAAAACTAGGGGCGCACATTTAAAACAGCCCAATGCATTCATACCAATCATTAGGCTATACCAAAAGGCGTTTTCCCCACTTCCTTTTTTGGGGGGAAATGGGGCAAACGGGGAAAACGCCCCGCGATCAAGCCTTTACAAGGTCTGCCTGCCCTGTTAGCCCATCGGGGCTCGATGATCCCTTTTCGCTGATGTCCCGATCGGGGGAAAAACGGGGCCACCTGTTTTTTCATTCTTTAGACGGCGGCCATTTGCCGCGGGGTCTAAAAGGGGTTTAAAAAGCGCAGGCGGGCGGCGCCGTTCCCCATCTGCAAGCGCCGGGTTTAGCTCAATTAACCGCTAAACCCGGCGGCTTGGGGAACGGGGCACGCTGCGATCCCGTTTCACTCTCCCCTTTCACCCACCATTGTACCCTTTCGTCAGGGGGGTTAAAAAGGGGGAATACCACAAATAATCCTTTTTATAGCTTTCGTTTCCACCACTTTTTTCCATCACAACAAGGGGACATTGTAAAAGGGGATTTCTAAAATAAAACTAGGGGAAAAAATTACACTGCTTAAGACCCTAGTTACATCATCATTTTATACCCAGCTGATGTATGTAAGCACTGGCTTTGTTACCTGGTGCTTGTACAGCTAGGCATGCAAAAAGCAATATTTCATTCATCTCAAAATATATTTGTCTTTGTATGCATGTGTGCTCATAAGGAGTTAAGTGCCATTTTCTGGGCAATTAGGTTTTTTCAGGGTTTTTGAACATTTAAAAAAAATTACTCTAAAAAACCTCTGCCCTTCAAAAAAAAAAAGTAATTTAAAAACAATTTTTACTAAATAGTCCAGAGATGGCAAAAGTCAGCTGACTTGCGGTTTTACTACAAATACTTTTGTGTCATTTTGTTCATTTAACAGTGCTATTAACCTGCAAAAACCACCAAAAAAAAGATTGGTACAATTTTTCGCAAATCAGTGTATCAGAGCTTTCAATAGCACAACAAATGCGTATTGAGGCGCCTACCTGTGGGTGCCGCAATATGTCGTGTGAACTCCCTCTTAGAATTAACGTCTTGCAGACAAATCACATTTTTGTGCCACAACGTTTGAACTCACCAAAAGGCAAGGGCCTATGCACAGCACAGGAGCCCTATGCATAAAGGCTCATTCAAATTCTATAAGTAAAAAGACAGTGAGACACATTTATCAAGACAGTTGCACAAGAATTATGGAACAATTTGCATCCAAAATAATAGCATATCGTATATACTCGAGTATAAGCCGACTTGAATATAAGCCGAGGCATATCATTTTACCACAAAAAACTGGGAAAACTTATTGATTCGAGCATAAGCCTAGGGTGGGAAATGCAGCGACTACTGGTAAATGTCAAAGATTAAAATGGATGCCAATAAAATTGCATTAATTGAAGCATCAGTAGGTTAAATGTTTTTGAATATTTATTTCAAAGAAAACCAGTAAACTATCTCTGTAAGTGGAAAAGAGGGTCAAAAACAATCTGGTATTAACAATAACTTTAAAAGTAAAAAAACGTAGCTCAATCGGCAACCAAGTTAAAACCCAGGAGTTAAAATCCTTCAAACTGGATACCTCCTCATCATCTGTATGTCCAAACAGAGCTTCAGCATTAGCTGGTGTGAGGTTATGAGCATAGACACTTTCATCATCATCACTGCTGTTGTTCTCATACAAAGCGCTGTCTTTCCTGCCATCCATAGCATTACTAATGCCCCATTTCTTGGTGCTTTGCACCATGTCCTCTCGAATCTCTTCCCATGCATCACGAGCCCAATTTGCTATCAACTCTATATCGGGCTTCTTCAGATTTCCAAATTTTGTCAGTCGTGCTTGACCAGATGACATCCATTCATGTCACATCTTTCGCACAGAATCTTTAAAAGGTTTATTTAAACAAACATCTAGGGGCGACAATACAGATGTAAGCCCACCTGGAATAACGGCCAAAGTAACTTGTGAAGACTTTGCCAATTTTGTTATATCATCAGATGTGTGGGCTCCGAACATATCCTAAACTAGCAATGATGGTTTTTTCTTTAAGGCTACTCCTGATCATCCGTTCCAAATTTCTTCCAGCCATTTTTTTGTTCTGTCTTCATCCATCCAGTCTTTAATATGTGCACGCACTGTAATTTGTGGTGGGAATTTTACCTTTTTAGGCAACGTCTTTCTTTTAAAAATAATGAAAGGCAGTAGCTTTGTTCCATTAGCCAAACATGACATAATGACTGTGAAATGTTTTTTTTCATTTCCTGTGGTTCTGAGTAAAATAGTTTTGTCTCCCAAACTTGTCACAGTTCTGTTGCTTGGAAGATCAAAAGTCATAGGTGTTTCATCCATATTTCCAATATCTCCCAGGTCATAGTTACGGATCTTTTTTTGTTTTAAAGGGGTTTTGCCACGATCTAATGTTGACATGGGATCCTCCTAAATCACTTTTCAAAATATATGTGATTATAAAAAGTGTAGCCTGTGAGAGCTACAGTCTGGCTAAGATGCCCTTAGTTTCCTGACTGTTTACATTAGCTATGACCAGGAGCTGCTAGGTGCTGATCTGGCCGCGCTTGTGTTGTTTGCACTTCTTATCTGATGGGAGAAAAGAGCCTGTGTCTTTTGTATAGAGAATCCACTGGTTGTAATGTAGTTATCTGAGTAACATGCAGACGGTCCCTGGCTCCCTGCTCAGCCCTCCACCCCGCCACCCCACCCCCCGCAGCAGCCCATGAAGGAACAAAAGAACGCTGCCTGCTTGGAACCTATCTTCACTCCTGAGAAGATAAGAGGGAGAAACAAAAACCTGTAGAGCTTGTGCACAATACAGTTATCCTCTGTGGATTAGCAAAACAATGTTTACTCAACTACAGAGACTGAGTAGCAATGACATCACAGAGGAGGTACTTGTTTTTTTAAACACAGAAACACAACACCCCTTTTCTCAAGACTTTAAATTAAAGTATCAGCCTGTTAGTTGAGGAAATCACTTCTTGGCAAAACTCCTTTAAGATGAATGAATGGAATGACATCACTTTTCTTCAAGGTTTTTTGCAACTTCTGTGAAATCTTTGTTCTTTGCCACAAACATAGGGCAAACCTATTCATGAAGCAGGTACACCATCCTGCTGACGCAACAAAATTTTCAATGCCTGGTGCTTTAATTTGTCCTCTTTAGCCGTTTGAAGGGCACGTAAGCGAATTCCCATTCGTGTTACGCAGTAATCATTTTGACGACACTCCATAACCCATTTATGTAATTCAGTCTCTAGAGCCCCTTATTAAGATGTTAAACAATGTCAACTTTTTTGCCTTTGGAATCTTTTCCAAGACAGTTTTAATTTTCCTCCACTCCCTCACTTGTTTTTTGTCAACACAAAACTCCCTACTTGCAATGCAGTTATTGCTTTCTTCTGCTCTTGACACAACCTGCAGTTTAAAACTAGCTTTGTATGACCTCCGTTTTTGTTTTGGTCCAGGATTAGAAGTATTGGGATTTATTTCTAACAGAATAAAAAAAAAAAGACTTTGAAAAAGAAGACCCCCTTCCAGTAGGTAAGCATATAGGTCTCCTCAGTAGGCATGTATAAAGGTTATATGTTCCCATATGTTATATTTTCCCCTGAAGGTAGGTATATACCATAGAACACATGTCCCTCAGTAGGCAAATATATAGGTAATAGGGTCCCTCAGTATATAAATACATAGGTAATAGGGCCCCAAATCTGTTCACAGGTAATAGGGTCTCCCAGTGTTAGGAGTGGTCCCGCAGCACCCCGGTCTAGCTGCGGGCGCACTTGGGTCCCTGTTGTCCCCCTGGCTTCTGGGATGAGTGACGCCGCGGTCTGTGTGTCGGGCCGTGGGCGCACTCATTCCTCTATGCTGGCAAATGTACCCGACCACGCTCCTGCATCCCCGCGGCTCCTCTGCCAGCCGCTGCACGCGTCCCCGCTCCTTAGGGTGCGCACGCGCCGGCTCGCTTAAATTTGAAGGGCCAGCGCACCGGCAATTGGTTATTGCCGGTCTCTGACCCTATATAAGGTATCCACTTCCGGAACGTCCTCGCCGGATCTTCAGTGCCACTAGCCTGTTAAGAAAGCGTTCCCTGTGCGTTCCTGTCTAGTCCGTGTTTCCTGACCTTTTGCTACGTTTCTGACCACGAATCTACGCTGCCTGCTGCCTGAGTTCGCCTTATGACTCGGTACCTCGCTGCACCTCGGCTGCCGCCGCAAGCTAGTCACGCCAGGGGTAGCGACCTGGTAGGACTCCCGCTGCAGCAAGCCCATCCTGCCTTGCGGCGGGCTCTGGTGAAGACCGGGACCTACTTAGACTCTGCCCCTGGCGTGGCCGCTACCACCGCTTGCGGTGGTCCAGAGGATCCACTACTTGTGTCGTTACAGTAAGATCCGGTCAGGGATCCCGCCAAGGTGACTCTGCCCACCGATATGGATATCGCAGCTATCGTTGCCCAGCAGTCGCAACAGATTGCGCAACAAACTCAACAACTAAACCAGCTGACCACCATGTTGCAGCAGCTCTTGGTCAACCAGCAGCAGGCACAATCTCCACCAGTAGCTTCGCCTCTGCCAGCTGTCCCGCCAGTGACTGTGGGTCCCAAGCTCCGGCTGCGGTTACCATCCAAGTTCGACGGGGACCCGAAGCTCTGCAGAGGTTTTATTACCCAGTGCTCCATGCTCATCGAGTTGATGGCAGACCAATTTCCTACGGAGCGTTTCGAAGGTGGCGTTTGTGGTCAGCTTGCTGTTCGGGAAAGCCCTGGCCTAGGCTACACCTCTTTGGGACAGGAGCGACCCGGTGACGACGGACCTTCAGTCCTTCCTCAAAGAGTTCCGCAGTGTCTTCAAGGAGCCGGCTCGAGCCTCATCAGCGGAGACAGCGCTTCTGGATCTTCTGTGGGAGATAAGGTAGTACACTTTTGTACCCTAGCATCGGAGTTGTCCTGGAATGACGCCGCCCTGTGCGCCACCTTTAAGAAGGGTCTCTCCGGCAGGGTTATGGACGCCCTAGCAGCCAGGGATCTCCCGTCCTCCTTAATTGAACTGATACACCTGGCAACCCGCATAGATGTTCGCTTCACTCAGAGACAGAAGGAGCTCCGTCAAGAACGCGACCTAGGTCGGTCGGCTCCTGTGTTCCAGAGGCCTCTGGGGAAGAGCCAATGCAGGTGGACCGGGTCCATATATCGGGGCAGGAGTTGTCCCATTGTCGCGGCGAAAAGCTGTGCCTGTACTGCACCAGCCCGGACCATTTTCGTAGTGGCTGTCCGCTTCGTCTCCAGAGTCCGGGAAACGCCTGCACCTAGGTCATGTAGGAGAGGCATCCCTATATGTGAATTCTCCCTCTCCTCGTCTGTCAATGCCAGTGGAGATCACGACTGACTCTGGATTCGAATTCTAGGTTCCTCCCTTTCTGGACTCCGGTTCTGCCGGAAATTTCATCCATGACGCTCTGCCTCTCCTCAGCCGTCCTTCAGGTCTCTGCCAGGTCTGCCCACGGAATACCAGGACTTCGCGAATGTCTTCTCTGAGAAGCAGGCCGAGTCTCTTCCACCGCATTGCCCATACGACTGTCCCATTGATCTCCAACCCGGGACTAGCCCTCCCCGGGGCAGGGTTTACCTGCTGTCCGTGCCTGAGACCCAGGCCATGTTGGCCTACATCCAAGAGAATTGGCAAAAGGGCTTTATCCGTAAGTCCTCGTCTCCCGCCGGAGCTGTTTTTTTCTTTATTCAGAAGAAGGATGGTTCTCTCCGCCCATGCATCGACTACCGGGGCCTTGACATGTTTACTGTGAAGAACCAGTACCCTTTACCGTTAATTTCGGAACTCTTCGACCATCTCCGAGGAGCCAAGGTCTTTTCTAAGTTAGACTTGCGAGGGGTGTACAACCTCATCAGGATACATGAGGGAGATGAATGGAAAACGGCTTTCAACACCCGAGATGGCCACTTTGAATACCTGGTGATGTCCTTCAGTCTGTGTAATGCTCCTGCGATCTTTCAAGAGTTTGTCAATGATATCTTCAGGGAGCTTCTGTATACTTGTGTCATCGTATACCTGGACGATATCTTGATATTTTCCCCTGACCTTCGGACCCATCGGGTACAAGTACGCTAAGTTCTGCAACGTCTTTCCAGTAACCGTCTGTATGCTAAGTTAGAGAAATATTTATTCCATCAATCCAGCCTGCCCTTCCTCAGATATATTGTCTCTGACCGGGGCCTGCAAATGGATCCAGCCAAATTGTCAGCGGTCCTGCAATGGCCACGTCCTGTTGGTCTTCGCGCCATATAACATTTCCTGGGATTTGCCAATTATTATCGGCAGTTCATCCCCCACTTTTCTACATTGGTGGCTCCGATCATGGCTCTGACTAATAAGAAGGCTAACCCGAGGTGTTGGCCATCGGCGGCTGAAAGAGCTTTCTCTGAATTAAAGGCGGCCTTTGCCTCTGCTCCCATCTTGTCATGCCCTGACCCCGAGAAGCCTTTCTCGTTGGAGGTGGATGCCTCCTCTGTGGGAACAAGAGCAGTTCTTACTCAGAAGGGTTCCAAGGGGAAGATGCTCACCTGTGGATTCTTCTCCAAAACTTTTTCGCCGGTTGAGAAGAATTATGCCATCGGGGATTGGGAGTTACTCACCATCAAGATGGCCCTGGAGGAATGGCGCCTCCACCTGGAGGGGGCCCGTCACCCCTATGATGTATATACATACCACAAGAACCTCCAGTACCTCCAGTCGGCTCAGCGCCTTAACCCTCGTCAAGCCCGATAGTCCCTTTTCTTCACACGATTCGACTCCCAGATTCACTTTCGTCCAGCGGAGAAGAACGTCAAGGTCAAGGTTCTCTCTCATGCTTCGGATGTCATTGGAGAGGAATCTCTGCCTCAACACATTATTCCTCCTGAACGTTTGGTCCACGCGGCTCCGGTTTTTCTCCAACGGGTTCCTCCAGGCAAGACGTATGTGCGGCCGTCAATTCGGAGGAGAATCCTGAAATGGGGACATTGTTCTCTGCTGGCTGGGCATCCTGGTCGTATCAATTGATCTTGCAGTTCTACTGGTGGCCAGGCCTGGCCAAAGATACAAGGGAATTCGTGGAGGCCTGTACTACTTGTGCCCATGATAAGACACCTCGCCACGGTCCGTCTGGCCTGCTGCAACCCTTGCCGACTCCCAGTGTACCGTGGACTCATGTGGCAATGGACTTCATCACCGACCTTCCTCCCTCCTCGGGTAACACAGTGATTTGGGTTGTTATGAATCGATTTTCTAAGATGTCACACTTTTTCCCCTTGCCCAGGTTACCATTGCCCCCCCGCCTTGCCACCCTCTTCTTCATGCATATTTTCCGCCTGCATGGCCTGCCATGTCACATTGTCTCTGATCGCAGAGTCCAGTTTGTGTCGAGGTTTTAGCGTGCATTCTGCTCCTGGTTATGGGTGAAATTAGATTTTTCCTCGGCATACCACCCGCAGTCTAACGGCCAAGTGGAGAGAGTCAATCAGATCCTGGGCAGCTATTTGCGCCATTTTGTCTCGGCTTGCCAGGGGTGATTGGTCCAGCCTACTACCTTGGGCCGAGTTCTTGTATAATTCGCTGGACTCAGAGTCTTCAGGCGCTTCTCCCTTCTGTGCGGTCTATGGACGGCATCCCTGCCCATCACTCCCTTTGTCTTCTTCCTCAAAGGTTCCCACAGAGGATGCCATGGTTTGGGACATGTCAACTATTTGGGAGCAGACTCGTCAATCCCTACGGCGTGCAGCAGTCCGCATGAAAGCCCAGGTGGACAAGAAGAGGAGACCCGCGCCAACCTTTGCTCTGGGGGACAAGGTGTGGCTATCTGCCAAATACGTCCGGCAGAAGATACCCAGCTACAAACTGGGTCCATGCTTCCTGGGGCCCTTTGAAGTGTTAAGGCGTATTAATCCTGTGGCTTATAAGCGCCAACTCCCACCCACCATGACGATCCCAAATTCTTTCCATGTTTCCCTGCTCAAGCCCGTCGTACTGAATCGTTTTTCCCGGAGAGCCGCCCCACCCCCCCTCTCCTAAAGCAGTGGTCTCCAATGTGGTTGCAGTGAAGGAGATCTTAGCCATGAAGTCTATCATAGGAAGATGACATTTTCTCGTTGATTGGGAGGGATTCTGGCCAGAAGAGAGATCTTGGGAGCCGGTGGAGAACATTTTGGACCGTGACCTAGTGCTTAGATTCCTCCGGTCTAGGAGGAGGGGGTGGCCTAAGGGGGGGGGGGTGTACTGTTAGGAGTGGTCCCGCAGCCCCCCAGTCTGGCTGTGGGCGTACTCAGGTCCCTGTTTTCCTCCTGGCTTCGGGGATGAGTGGCGCCGCGGTCTGCGTGTCAGGCCGCGGGCGCACTCATTCCTCTATGCTGGCAAACTTACACGACCGCGCTCCTGCTTCCCAGCGGCTCCTCTGCCGGTCGGTGCATGCGTCCCCTGCTCCTTTGGGGCGCGCGTGCCGGCTCTCTTAAATTTATAGGGCCAGTGTGCCAGCAATTGGTTATTGCCGGTCGCTGACCCTATATAAGGTATCCACTTCCGGAACGTCCTCACCGGATCTTCAGTGCCACTAGCCTATTGAGAAACCGTTCCCTGTGCGTTCCTGTCTAGTCCGTGTTTCCTGACCTTCTGCTACGTTTCTGACCACGAATCTTCGCCGCCTGCCCTGACCTGTTGGCCTGACCTTGACTACAAGTTCGCCTTACAATTCGGTACCTCGCTGTACCTCGGCTGCAGCCGCAAGCAAGTCGCGCCAGGGGTAGCGCCCTGGTAGGACTCCCGCCGCAGCAAGCCCATCCTGCCTTGCAGCGGGCTCTGGTGAAGACCGGACCTACTTAGACTCCGTTCCCTGGCGTGGCCGCTACCACCGCTTGCAGTGGTCCAGAGGATGCACTATTTGTGTCATTACACCCAGTCTTTAGACAGGTAATAGTGTCCCCAAGTAGGCATATAAGGGCCCCAGGTCTGTAGCTAGGCAATATAGTCCCCCAGTACATAGATAGGTAACAGGGTCCCCAGCATATATATAGGTAGATAATAGGGCCCCCAGTATAGACAGATAGTTAATACGGCCCCCATTATATAGATAGGTAGGTAAATGTCCCCTATAGGCAGGTAAATGTCCCCCATAGACAGGTATAGTCAGTTAAATGTCCCCGATAGGCCGGGTTTCCAGGTCAGCACTAAAATATAAAAAATACCAGTGCTCACCTCTCTCCCCCGCTGCTCTGAGGCGCTCTGTCTTCTTCCCGGCACAGGGGGCATTGTCATCAAGCCGCGCAGGCAGCGTGATGACATACCACAGCGCCTGTGCCAGATACTCCGGAAGTCTGATTGCGGCCTTCCGGAGTCCTCTACAGAGCAGAGAGCGCTTGCTCTCTGCTCCAGAATAGTATCTTCAGCAGTATGCGCTCCCAGAGGTAGTGTTTTTATTTTTTACAGCGCTCAGCGTGAGGTACAAATGACATGTTAGGTTTACTCTGTTGGCCAATACAATTATAGCAATACCCAATTTATATTTTTTATGTTGAAGCACTTTAACACAATAAAAACATTTTTAAAAAATGCATCACCATAACTTATTTTATTTAACAGAGGTGTGAAAGGACTTTTTTTAGTGGGATGAACTGACATTTTCATTGATTCTACTTTGTTTCACATGACTCAATGACCACTTTTTAGTTTTTATGTGCAGTAGGATGAACTAAAAACACAATTCTTATATCCAAATACCAGCAGCACACTATCAACTGAAAAACCATCCAAGTCACATAGGAATATTTGAAAAAAGCATCTCTGCTACTAGGGATACATGAAAATTTGGGGTTCTTAGTTCACACTTTTGATCAAAAGTGCTTAAGCCCACCTCCCGATTTCAGCAAGGGGACCGCATTGCAGGTGGCTCCTAACACTAAACGTTACCTCTCATTGGAGCCTGTTCAGACTTCCATACTTCAGGGAGTGAAAGAACCAGCTAACTGAACACACTGCACTGATTTAAAAACCTGTGAACTAAGAACCCCAAATTTTCATGTATCCCTAGTAGCAGAGATGCTTTTTTTCAAATATTCCTGTGTGCCTTGGATGTTTTTTTTTAGTTGATAGTGTGCTGCTGGCATTTGGATGTATATATATTACTGTTGCACCAGTGTGCACCTATTCTCATTCTCTTCAAGAAAAAGGTTTTTGGATGTGCAGAGCCAAATATTGTTTTTTAGTAAAAACACAATTCTGTTGTTTTTTTTTTTATTAAATAACATGACAATTTTATAGCCCAGGTTGTAAGACACATGGCAATACCAAATATGTGCACTTTTTTTGAGTGATATGCATTTGTAATGTAGAAGTGGTGGTGTTGTGGATGGGACCAAAGATTATATATGTGTGATCCTTTGTGTCTCTATTTTAATGTATTAGTTAGTATATACTTCACACATACATATATATATTATATACATTTAAAAGGCCATACTTGTAAATACAGATGTAAAAGCTGTAGGTATATCTTTTGTCATTAATGTGTTAAACAAAATGGCTGCCTGTAGTAGTTTGTATAGATCGTCGTGTAATCCAAGTGGGCCTAGTCGAAGTTACACCTGTGTTCAGACATTCCTGAAGCTGTGAGGAGTGGTCCATAGTAAGGACGTGCCAATAGACCCTCACAGCCAGCTACATGTGATGCCTTCTTATCTACTCATTTGCAAAGAGGTATAAAAACACCATTTTGTGGAATAAATCAGAAAAGCACTTTCACAGCAACGGGCATGTTGTGATTTGTTTTCTCGTTGCACCTATTTTGTTATTTTTAAGATAATTTGAACCCCCACAAGGACAGGATAGCCCCTTTGAGGCTACTTTCTATTATAGTGGTATGTGTTTTTACTTTATTTTTTTTTTGCTATTATACTTTTTAAAAAATTTTTTTACTTGCCTTAAAATGGGAATAGAATTAGCTATTGTTTGATTGCTGTTATAACACATTACAGTACATAACTGTACTGCATTGCATTATGCCATGTCACTCAGCATCTCCGACCCAAATAAACTAAAAAAAAGTCACATATTTGATAGTGCCTCGTACGTAACAACCTAGCCTATAAATCTGTCACATTATTTAACCCACATGTTAAATGCCGCAAAAAAAAACAATGACAGAATTGAGTTTTGTTCAACACACAGCACATAAATTAGAATAAAGAGCTACCAAAAAGTCACATAAACATCTATGTGGTATCAAAGAACATCTTGATCCCACAAAAAAAGTCCTTATACATCTCCACATATGAAAAAATAAAAAAAGTTATTGCTATTTGAATATAGCGATGCATAAAAAAATTTTAAACAATAAAAACACCTTTTTTTCTTTTTAAAGTGCCACAACATAAAAATTACATGAATTGGACATCACTGTAATTGTATCGACCCACAGAGTAAAACTAACATGTCATGTATCCTACACAGTGAGCGCTGTAGAAAATAAAAAAACACTACCGGAATTGCAGTATTTTGTTCATCCTGCCTTCCAAAATCGTTGATAAAAAGTAATCAAAGTGTCATGTGAACCCCATAATAGTGCCAATGAAAAGATCAACTCACAAAAAAAAACTTTAATCCATATATAGAAAGAGAAAAAGTTATGGCTCTCAGAATATGACAACATAAAAACGCTTTTTGTTAAAAAAGCATTTCTATTGTGTAAAAGTAATAAAACATAAAAAACTCTTTTTTGCCAGTATAAAAATTGCCGCTAAAAAACCCCCCAGCGAATTATCTGTGGGCCCAATGTTCGCAATAAACCAGATGAGTTCCCTGGGGGGTGTTGAATCCAAAATGCTGGGACTTCTGAAAGGTTTCAATTGTTCTGCTACTTTGGGGGCTTTGCAAATGTGAAATGGCACCCATCAAAATCTGTGTTCCAAAAGCCAAATAGCGTTCCCTCCCTTGGAGGCCCTGCCATTGGCCCCAAAAGCAAGTTTCACCCTCATATAGGGTATTGCTGTACTTGGAAGAAATTGCATAATACATTTTGGTGTGCTTTTTTCCTGGTTTCCTTGTGAGAATAGAACATTCTCAGCTAAAACTGCAGATTCTTGGAAAAAATTTCATTTTCAGCTTTCACAGCCTAAGGGTTATGTTCCACACGGCGGGTTTTTGGATCTGTTTTGGATCGAAAAGTTGCCATCCAAAAAAACACTAGAGCAATTCGGATCCTAAAACGCATCACAAACACGTATCCAAAACGCAGATGCACGTTTGGATGCGTTTTGGTTGCTGCAGGATAGCACCCTATAGTTTTAAACAGGCTGTGTCTTTCGGAGCAAGAATTGACATGTCGGATCCGAAATGGATCCGAAAGACGCAATGAGACACACATCGACAATCACTCGTGTGAACACCGATGCGTGTTTCATATTAAAAGAAATGTAAATCACATTGCACATTATTAGATATGTGTTTGGGTCCATTTAGGATCCAATAGACGGATCCAAACACGCATCTAAAAACGTATGTTCACACGGTCTCAACACACCGTGTGAACATACCCTAACGCTAAAAAAATTTGTGAAACTTCTGTTGGGTCGATATACTCTCTACACCGCTGGATATATTCCTTTTGGTAGTTTTCAAAATAAGGTCTTTTAGGGGTGTTTATTAAGTTTTAGCTCCTGAGGGTGTCTGCAAACCTGTAATAGCACCTAAAAATATCCTAGTGAAAATGAGACCCCAAAATCCGGAAGGCTCTCCTCCTATTTTGAGGCATGTGGATGATTCAAATAGCGCACTAGGGCCACATATGGGATATCTCTAAAAACGGCAGAGTCAGGGGAATTAATATCGAGTGGCATTTCCCTCATCACATCCACTATGTTCCAGTGAATAGTGGATTAAAATTGAAAATCTAAAGCAAAGTGGAGGTGAAATTTAAAAATTACACTTTTTTTTTCAAAGGGGTTTTACCATGAGGTAAAATTCCCTGCACTGACCGCTCACACCTGTAGAGTTAAGAAACTTCCTAAATGTTGTTTTGAAAACTTTAAGGGGTGCAGTTTTTTAGGTGGAGACATTTATCCAACATACAGTCCCCTCAAAAACACATCAGAACTGGACTGGTCCTTAAAAAATATATGCTGCAAATTTTCAGGAAAATGTGAAAAATTGCTACTAAATGTATAAGCCTCCTAATGTGGAAAAAAAGCTAAAAACACATATAAAAAAATGGCAACATATATTAGCTATTTTTTGTGATATAACTATTTTTCTTAAACACAGAAACGTTTGTAGTTTTTTTTTAAGATTTTCACAACATTTGAATATTTTTCACAAAGGATTATCGACCAAGATTTATTACTAACTTAAATTTACATGTCAGATTTAAAAAATGGGGCTGTGTCAGGAAGGTCAAAATCGGCCTATCTGGGCCATGGTTCTAGGGATTTGTCTGTCTCAGCCCTATTATGAATCTGCTGGGTTTCTGGTTATCTATGCCTAGGTACTATAGTGGCCTCCTCTCGCAGGCTAACGATTTATTTTCACTTTCCTACACTGACATCTACTTTGTGCAATTTAGATTGACTGTGCCTTGTATTTGAAAAATGTAAATTAAAATATGTTTAAAAAAAAACAAAAAAAAAACGGCCTTGTTGACGAGGGGTCAAAAATATAACATCAGTTATCCTGCATGATGAATGCCCTAGAAAACAAAATACCCAACATCTAAATTGCCAAAAATAAAAAGTTGATTCCAAAATGGTACCAATAAAACCTATACTTCATTCATCGAAAAAAAAAAGCAAGCCCTTATGTACATCCGTATGCGGAAAAATCAAAAAGTTAACGGTCTCGGAAAATAGTGATGCAAAAAAAATTATAATATGAAAAAAGTTTTTTTTTTTAACCCCTTACCGCCGGAGCCTGTTTTGGCCTCTCTGACAGAGCCCAATTTTTGAAATCTGACATGTGTCACATTATGTGAGAATAACTTTTGACACTTTAACCTATCCATAGTGATTCAGAGATTGTTTTCTCGTGACACATTGTGCTATAGATAGTAGAAATTTTTGGTCCAAAAAATTGGGATTTTTGCGTTTATTTGTGAAAAATATCAAATTATGGGTGAAAAATGTGAAAAATTTACAATTTCAAAACTTCAAAAATTTCTGCATGTAAGACAGATATTTATGTCCACTCAAAATTAGTTTATTAACTAGCATCTTACCATATGTCTGTGTAGTTGGCATCATTTTTTAAATGTCGTTTTTTTTTTTTTTTTTTTATCGACATTAGGGGGCTTATTTTAAATTTATAGTCATTTTCAAAATTTTCAAAGAACAATTTGCAATATACATATTTTTTAGGACCCAGTCCCAGTTCTTTTTTTTTATTTTAATGACAATTTTTATTTGATTTTTCAATTATTGTAAACAAAACAAGTAAAACTACGGTTGCAAATTGACACCTGGAAATATAGTACACGTGCAAGGGCATGTGTGAATCAGGAATTAAAGCAATGCAATCAACCTAAACGGAAATAACATTGAGGATGCGAATTAGGACAAGGCTTACATGGTTACTCATTAAGCCATAGATCAAAGCTTCAGCCTCATCTCATCCATAAAACGACAAAATCAGCATAAAACATATAGACGCAGAACATGAGACAAAAGGGGGCTAAGGTGTTGGAGTGGGGGGGGTGGGAAAGAAGGGAAAGGGTTCTGGTCAAGATGGTCCCAACAAGCTGGCTGCATGTCCCATGCGGACCAAATTTTATCAAAAGAATCCATTTTGTCATGGATCAGGGCAGTTAGAAACTCCATTCGCCGTGTTTCTGTGAGCCTCTGGCAGAGATTCCCCTCTACTTGGCGGCGTGGTCTGCCTCCATTACCTTGAAATTAGGCACCTGGCTCCAGTAAGGATATGTAACATAAGGTTTGGAATTCTGTTTAGATAGAACCCTTGGACCGGCCCACTCAGTAAATAGGTGAGAGGGTCCAATGGGATCCTCACCCCAAAAACCTCAGCTATAAGATCCCTGACCTGTGACCAAGGGTTGAATAATCGGGGCAATCCCAAAAAAAAATGCGGGCAGGCGTACCACTGAGGACAACATCGCCAGCATACCGATGGGGAGCTGGGGTTCCTTTTGTGCAGGACCCCTGGTGTTATGGTACCAAAAGAATAGTATTTTGTATGATTTTCTTTTGGCTGGATTTACATACTGAGGATTTTCGCCCGCTGCGTTCAATTACCTGGCCATGAGGAGGAGGGGTATTTCCCTACCTAAGTTCGCTTTCCCACTTGGCCATGTATTTGTGTGTGGGGGGTTCAGCAGAGGGCGGGTCTGAGAGGAATGGAGTATATCGTTTGGATATGGATACCCTTAGACTGTGCCCGCCGCTTTACAAAGCTGCTGGAAGGAGGTCGGGTATCGAGGAGGGTAGATGTGCCAAAACATGGCAGGACATTGAGGTGAGTTATCTGGAGGTAATGAAAATCGGGATCTCTCAGGGAGGGATTTAGGTCCCTCTGAAGGGTGTTCAAACGGAATCAGCCTCCTGTCTCCTGCCCTGAGCAACATCCACCAAACCGGGACATAAAACTCATGCCCCAGGTGCACATGGTCTTGCCACAAAATCCAGATGAGCCAGCAGGGGAAAAAGGGGGTGTGCACAAAAAGGAAGCCCATGGGTGAAGCTTTGGAAGCAAACTGAATCTGGTTCCTGCATGATTCCATATCTGCCTGCGGTAAACTTGTTTGGACCCAATAGGTATCCCTGTGGGGGAGAGGCTTCGAATGACATAAAAGTGCATTGGGGTGGATGGGTGCAAGCCACAGCTTGTTCTATCTCCAATCAACTTGGTATCATGCTCGGAAAAGGTATGACCAAAGCTGGGATACACGCAAGTGGGGTGGCCCAATAGTAGTTGAGGGATCATTAGGAACCTCCACGTCCCCCCGCCGCATACTGGCAATCATAACATTTTGCTACCCCTTTATGCATGCCTGGGCCCACACGAAATCTTAGGATAGCCTGCCTGTATGGAGCGTTTAGCTCACTCAGCGGGGCAGACAGCTTACCGGGAGAGCTCAATAGTGTAGACGGAGTTTTGGTTAAGATGGACATTTTGGACCGTGTTAATTTCTACCTTGAAGTGAGAGGGCAAGGCGGTGCCACCTAGAGAGTGTATCTTTCAATTCTTTAAAACGGGGGGGGGGGAATTAGCGCTATATGAGGAGGGATATTGGTCCGATATCTGGATGCCCAGGTATTTGAAGGCGATTGGGTTTGCCACTTGTAGTGAGTAATTATTTTTGAGGGAGGATAAGACCTCAGGGGGCATGTTGTTTGGGAGGGCCTACTATGTCTTGAGGTGTTGATCTTATACCCGAGAGGGTCCCAAATTCAGCAAGAAGTGCCATGGAAGGGATGGCTAACCGTGGTATGTACGTCAGTAGGGTCAACAAAATAATCGTCCGCGAAAGAGGGACATTTTAAACTCCTTATCCCTAATCTTTATGCCCCTTGATATCTGGTGTGCCCTAATGCCGCTGCAAGAGGTTCAAATGCACAACGCAAAGAGGTGTGGGGAGGATAGTGGGCCAGCCCTGTCTAGTACCATTTTTATTCCAAAAGGTATCCGGAGATATTAGTGTGGGAGTTTATTGGATGCCGGGGGAGAAGGAGTATATACCTTGACTGCCGCCAGGAAGGGACCAGAAAGAACCCGTACGCCGGAGAGAGCCTCAAAAAGGAACGGACACTGCAGCCATATCAAAGTCTTCTCAGCATCTAGGATGAGGAGTAAGGCCGCTGCGCTGGTGGTTAACGCATCCACTAGGTTAATAGTGGCCTCGTTTTATCTCCCCCTGCCGAAAGGAAAGAATCCTACCTGTCCTGTGTATCAGACTGAGGGAGCCAGTGGTTCAGTCTGTTGGCCAGGATTTGGTATAGATTTAGGTAGAATTGGAGCATACGCGATCGGCGTACACATAGCACTGTCCGTGGGGTCCCTTCCTGGTTTGTGAATCAAAGTTATATACGAATGTGACATGGATGTTGGGGGATGGGAGCTACTCCCCCCCACCCCCTCAGAAATGAGTTATAGAGTTGCAGCTATGCGGAGTCAAATATCTGAATAAGACTTTAAAGTATAGTTAGGGTAGTCCATCTGGGCCTGGGCTTCTACCGGAGAAGGGAGGGCCTTACATGGATTCCTCTATTTCTCTAATTGTAATGGGAGCACCTAAGAAGTTCACCACCGCCTCCTGCCCTGTTGTGAGCGATGCAGCCGGGTATTTTTGTAGAAATTCCGGATATGAGTTTGGGCTCTTATTCCATGGCCTGGGAGGGGCGAGGGGGAGGGCCATCGATTATGAGATACAGAGAAAAAAACCAAGGAAGATTTCAGAAATGACTTTGGGTCATACCTCAGTGTACCCTCCCTGTCTTAAGTGCTTGAGGCAATAGCAATTGTATTGAGCGCTCTTTACAGTGGTCTTGTAATAGCGTGTGGGCTTTGTTCCCATATTCATTAATACCTTTGTTTCGAGTAGAGATGGAGCTTCTCCACACCTTGCAGGGCTCTAAATCCTTAAGGGCTATTTCGGACGAGACTATACGTCTCAAAGTTGAAACCCTAGGGGCATATTGCCTTTTTGCGTTCCAGTCCTTCTAGTAGGAGGGCGTAATCTGGTGGATCTTTCTGCGGTTATCTATTTTAAGCTTGGTGCCAGGGCAAGGCAATGCCTCCTAAAAGACTGCCTTGTGGGTTCCCAGAGGACCGGAGATGGTGCAGAGACAGAGAACCACATTTAGATCAAAATAGGAGCTGAGGCGACTCACGCAAACTGCTCCTTGAGGCTGCCTTTTTAATGAGTGTTTCATTCAGCCTCTAATGAAATAGCCGCTGAGCTGGGAGCTTTGTAAATTTAAATTGGACCATGGACTGGGGCGTGATTCCGACCATGTTATGGGCTCAATCGTGGGGAGCCTGTAGGAGACCCTAAGTGTTGGGCATTGCCGAAAAAAAAGTAATCAAGCCTAGTGTGCGTTTGATGAGGGTGGGAGGAGAAAAATGGAGTACTCCTTACTTTATTAGGATGATTGATTTTTTTTTTCCCCCCATAGGTCGAACTGACATGGAGCGAATGAGGCTTTCTAAAGGCTGTGGACAATCATGGAATGTGTAGCGATTTTGGGGTGGTCTTTCCCCACCATACATACAATCTATCCTGGCTTCCGAGAAAATCATGTTTAAAGTCCCCCCAAGGCAGCAGGGCTGCAGAGGTGAGAACTTTGCGTAGATTAGAAAAGACCTATTTTGGAAGGGGGACATGTGAGACATTTGGCGTTACACGTTGCATAAATGTAATCGGTTTGCTCCTTTGTGTAGCTTTATGAGATGATGTACCGGCCCAATCGTGTCCAGCCAGCGAAGCCTCAACATGCAATCTACAGTGTTGGCTATTAGTATTGCCCACTCTGCCTCTTCACTGTCATCTAAATGCAGAAAAAGGCGGTGGATGTAATAGGGACGAGCAAAGATGAATGAATGGCCTTTGGAGTCAGTGGGTTTCCTGTAAAAAACACAATGTCGGCTCGCAGGACCTACATTTCCTTCAGGGCCAACCTACGCTTAATGTCAGAGTGAAGTCCTTTAACGTTTAAAAGTGACACAACGTACCATTTCCCGGAGTAGATGGGACTACCTTGAGATGAGTAGTGCCAAAAAAGGGGATCGTGTCCTCCCAGATAGTCAGACGTATCTAATCCGACCTGAGAAGCACAAATGTAAGAGAAGAGAGATAGGGAAAGGTGGGGGTGGGGGGAGACGGGCGCGGGGGACAACAAAACACCAGGATGGGGGGGCGACCACAGACAGACCAACACAACAAGACAAAGAAAAACAACCGGTTATAACAACCTACAATAAAACCGGAGGTGGAGATAGGGCAGGAGCACCAAGGACAGTGGAATAATATCCCCTGACCCAGCGGCGCCAGACTCTTAGTTAAACCTTTTGGCGCAAGTGCGCCTGTTATGGGGGCTCGGGGATAAAGGGGTCTCACTGGGGGGGAGGTCTCCTAAAAGACAGGAACGTC
The DNA here is from genome assembly GCA_025379985.1 of Phyllomedusa bahiana. Classification (NCBI taxonomy): domain Eukaryota; kingdom Metazoa; phylum Chordata; class Amphibia; order Anura; family Hylidae; genus Phyllomedusa; species Phyllomedusa bahiana. The sequence continues at coordinate 34,306 of JAODAL010012556.1, forward strand.
AGGTGAGGCTCCCCCCTACTGAGGTAGAAAAAAGGTTCAAGTCCCCCCAGGCAAAAGGCAGGAAGGAGGAGAGAGAATCGGTAGAGAGCAAACATGCTCTCAATCAAACAAAGGATAAGAAACCAAAGCTGTGGGCATACAGCTAGCGGTCTATCCTTAGTAAAAGAAAATAAACATCATAGGCCTATCAAATGTGAAGGATAATTGAAAGCTTCTAGAATGGGCGCAATAGCTCCAGAGAGGAGGAGGGGGACGGGGTATGTTGAAAGGCCTCCAGTCAGCATGGAAAGACCCATATTCAGCGGGGCGGAGAGCGTCGGGGTTTCTGGGCTGAAGGAAGGGTCCTGGAGAGCGTTCCCTTGCGGTCACAACCGACTACCATTGGTGCGGTGGAGGGGAGTACAGAAGTCCCTAATCGTTCCATCTTTGGTGTAGGGATTTTCAGGGTCATTGCAGAAATTCGGGATCGGTCAGCAAATACCGGCGGAGAACAGCTGAGCGACCCTCAATGCGAGCCGAGGAGAGACAAGAAACGGAAAATGCCACCTATAAAAAGGATTACTATTCTCTTTCAGGATGGCACGCAGCGGTTCTAAGGTGGCGGCGCTTCTGCAACGTATGTTACCAGGAGAGGTCAGCGAGATCTGTATGGAGTCCCCTGATTGTCAGAATGCTGTGTTGGCGCCTGGCTTTCTCCATTATTGCTTTCTTTCAACGGACGTGGTCTTGTAGGCAGCATATACATCCCTGGGAAGCGGAGAGGAAGCCTTTGGTCGGAAGCGCTCTGTGGGCTCTGTCATGCTTTATGGGGCAGAGGAGGGTTAGCTCCATGTATGCTTTTGAATATAGAGGTCCAGGATGGCTGCATTCTCCTCCCCCTGTGGCTCCTGGGAGCCCCGGAACTCTAATGTTGTTCCTGCGGCCGCGGTTGTCTAAAATCCTACCACAGTGTTCGAGCCAGACTACCTTGACCGTAGAACAAATTGCGCAAGAGCAGAGATAGAGGGTGGATTTGAGAGATGTATCTTCGCGTGTTTTCATGGTCCTCCTCAAGCGGTTTCCTCGGGGTAGCTATTTGCCGTAATGTCCTGCCTGATTTGAGGCTATTCCTCTCTGCAGGATGCCCCTAACCTTGAGGACGCGCCCGCAGCTCATTCCCTGTTAGGCAGTTTGGTTGTATCAAAATCAGTCCTTGCCACGATGGTCAGGGGGAGATGAGGGACTGCGTGGGGCAGAGGAGGATGCAGGGGGCCATGCCAGGAGAATACTCCGCTGCCAGGACTTCTGAGTATTGTGGAGAGGAGGCCTGGATATGCTTGGGATCCCTCAGGGTCAGTGCCCCAGAATGGCCCAGGAGGAGAGGAGCCAGGCTATGATAGCAGGTGAGGAGGACTGGCCAACACCGAGATGTAGGAGGGCTGGTGCTGGGGGCCATGGCTGATGGTGGGGCCCCTGCTTCACGTGTGCTCCAGCTGCGGGGGGAGGAGTAGGGGGGCTCTGCAGGGGCCCCCTGTACCTGAGTCCTCATGGGCGTCGCTGGTGAGGGTCTGCGGCGTGATGGGGAGGGGAGGCGGCCGGCGTCCTCTGCGCTCTCTACCTTCCCCGGGCTGGAGCTGTGTGTCCCCTTCGGGCGGTGATGCCGCTGGAGGCGAAGAAGGAGGATTCGCGCGGCTGGAGCGCTTGCGCTCTGTCGAGGAGGCAGGCCGGATTGCCGGCGTGCAGCCGGAAGGGCGCCGCGCCAGGAGAGGCGGCACGGAGGTAGGGATCCAGCACCCCGGGATGGCGCCGCGGGACCGAGACCGGAGCCTTCCTCGGGGATTTTAGGCGGCGGCTGGGGTCTTCTTTTACCCATTAGGGCCTTTGGAATCGATAGGGTGTGTTAAGGATAGCCGCAGCAGGACGACTCATGATAGCTGCGCGCCATTCGCTTTCAACTTCCGGTCACGGCCCCCCGAACCAGTCGTTCTAACGTGGGACTTTGATTGACCTGTATGTTTGATTACCCAATAAATGACATCATATAAGAAACTACACCCCTTAAAGTTTTCAAAAGAGAATTCAGGAAGTTTATTAACCCATTAGGTGTTTACAGAAATTACAGCAAAGGTGGAAGTGAAATTTCAAAATTTCCACTTTTTTTGCAGATTTTCAATTTGTATGCTTTTTTGACAAGAATACACGGTAAATGTGATCAGGCGAATGCAAATTAATATTGATTTCCCAGATTCTGCCGTTTTCAGAGATATCCATATGTGGGCCCTAGTGCATTATTTGGCTCAACCACAAGCCCCAGAATAGGAGGAGCACCTACTGGACTTGGGGCCTCATTTTCATTACAATTTTAATTAGGGGGGCCATTTCAGGTTTGCGGACACCTAAGGTTCCAAAACGTAATAAATACCCTAAAAAGACCCCATTATTGGAAACTACACCCCTTATGGACTATATCAAGTGGTGTAGTGAGTATATCGAACCCCCACCCCACAGGTGTTTCACAAATTTTTTAGCGTTCGGCCTCTGAAAATAAAAAAATATATTTTTTCCAATAATCTGCAATTTTAGCTGAAAATGTTTAATTTTTCAGGAATCTTGGAAAAAAAAAAAGCCCCAAAATTGTGTTACGCTAATTTCTTCCAAGTTCGGCAATACATACATGTGGGTGTGTAAACTGCTGTTTTAGGGCATGCATCGGCAGGGGTACAAGGGGGGAGCGTTTGTTTGGCTTTTGGCGCACAGATATTGGTGGGGCTATGTCGCATCCTGCAAGCCCCCAAAGTACTAATAAAAACAGGTGAAAACCTTCCAGAAGTTGCCCATTTTGGATTCAACGCCATCAGGGGAAATCTCACATAAGGGTTGTATTTTGCATTTTTGGGCGCACAGGTGTTCCGTAGTTTTTTTTTAGCATTGGGCCATGTGAAATGGAGGGGGAAGGAAACGCAGTTCCGCCATTGTTTTTGGGCTTCATTTTTACAGTATTCGCCATACGGGCTTAAATGAGGGATATAAGTTTACTTTGGGGGTTCGGTACAACTTAACAATGATATCATAATTTTATTATAGTTTTTTTTGTTTTATTACTTTTACACAATAGAAGCGAGTCTTTATAAAAAGTTGCGTTTTTTTTAAGTTGTCGGTTATTCTGACAGCCATTGCTTTCTTAATTTTTTTTGCATATGGAGCCGCTTGTGGGCTTGTTTTTTACGAGATGTGTTGAATGGTTTTTATTGATACCATCACGGGGGGCATATGATGCTGTGATCACTTTTTATTAAGGTTTTTGTGAAAGCAATTTGTACAAAAAACAGCAATCCTGGTAGTTTTTTTATTTTTCATCTTTTTACAGCGGTCACTGTGCGGTTATATAATGACATGCTAGTTTTATCAAGCAGGTTGATACGATTACTGCGATACCACATTTGTATATTTGTTTAATGTTTTTACAGCTTTTACAACAATAAAAACACATTTATTTGAAAGGAAAACACGTTTTTGCAATCCATCGCGGTCTGGAGGGGGGAAAAGGAGCCTTAACTTTTTATTTTATGTTTATTGGAGCTGTATAGGACTTTTTTTTTGCGGGAGGATTTGCGTTTTTATTGGTAATATTTTTTGGGGGACAAGACTTTATGATCGCTTTTAATTGTTTTTTGGGAAGGGTAGGGTGAGAAATACAGCAATCCTTGCAGTGTTTTTATTTTTCATTTTTAATAGCGTTAACGTGTAGTATCCATGTACAAGTTACGTTTTACTCTGTGGGTTGAGACGATTCGGTGATTTGATTACCCAATTTATGTAGTTTTTTTGTTTGAAAGCACAATTTTTTTGAAAAAAAAAGGGGTTTTTATTGTGTAAAAACAATATTTGGTGCATCGCTACTTCTTTATAGCCAGGAACTTTTTAATTTTTCCGTATACAGAGCTGTGTAAGGGACTTTTTTTTTGCGGGATGAATGACGTTTTAATTGGCATTACTTTGATGTTGATATGAGTTTTTGATTACTTTTTAACCTCCAATTTTATGTGCTGCGGGATGAACAAAAAATCGCTATTCTGTGTCTGTCTTTTTGGGGGGGGGTTTTACAGCGGTTCAACCGTACGGTTTAATTAATTGGAAGATTTATAGGGTGGGTCGCTACGGCACGGCGGCGATACCAAATATGGGTACTTTATTTATTTTTGATCTTTTTTTAGGGCGTTTGGCGTTTGTAAAGGGGAAAAAGGGCGATGTACGTAGTATTTATTTTATTTTTTGTGTTTGTGTTTTACTTTTTTACACTTTTTTGTAACTTTTTATACTTTTTAACTTTCCCCCAAGGGCGGGAATTGCATTGAACGATCGTCAGATCATTCTTGCAATAGGAGGATTCCAGCATACAGTTTATAGATGTATCCTGGTCTCCATGGCAACAGTCTGTCACGCTGCCCACAATGCATTGTGGGCATCGTGACGTCACCAGACAACCTGGATGCTGTCATTCAGCGTCCGGGCTGTCTGGTAGGAGATTCAGTAGTGGCGCTCAGCGCCGTTACTGCGCCGAGATCGGCGGGCAGCAGGAGCTCACTCCTGCCGCCCGCAGCCGCGATGTCGCGACCACGATGTCGCGACATCGGGGGGTTAATCCCCCGCGGCCGGAGCGCACTCTGGCCGTGGGGGATGCGGCATGATGCCAGCGGTAATATACCGCTGGTTCCATGCCGCGATCTTGCGCGCTCCGCTTGTGAGCGCGCAAGATCGCCGTGACGTACTCAACGGCAATTTGTGGGAACCCCTACCCGACATTGCCGTATGAGTACAGCAAATGTCGGTAAGGGGTTAAAGTAGCTACATGAGTTTTATCACCCCACTGTTTTAGAGTTTTAGCAGTTTTGCATTTACTCTGTCTTCTCAGGCTGTGGGTGTTTCTACAGCAGTGGTTAGCAAATTCAACTTCTAGAGAGCTGTTACTCTGACAGTGCAGGAGATTATTATCTAACAAGATTGCAGATAAAGCCATGTTTTTCAGTCTTCACAGCACATGTACCTTTTGTTCAGTGAAGCTAATCTTGTTAGGCTATGTTCACACGGCAATTATTGGGACTTATCTCGCCCCGTATTTCGTGCCGTACTGCGCTCAATACGGGGCGAGATACGTCCCAATAATTAGGTCATCCACAGTTCTCATAGAGAACTATGGATTACGTCTCCTCTCCCCGCTCGGACAATACGGCGCGGGGGGAGATAAGTGACATGTCAATTATTCATGGCGTATACGTGCCGAAAATAATTGTCTATGGGGCCGGCACCCCCGCCCCCGCGCACACGGCGTAATTGCGGGCGAAATATGTCCCGCAATTATTGCAGTGTGAAATTAGCCTTAGATACAGTGTATAAGTAGTTTGCTTGGATCTCAGCCCATCAGTTGGGTGAGGTCACTCCCAGCTCTCAGCTAATCGGATAACAGACATTCGTCTGGTATGCAAGTAATCACAGAAACCTGTGTGCAATTCAGAGCACCTAAAAAATGCTCTTATCTAATGACTGAAGTAAAATCTATTGATGAATGTATTTAGAAAAATTCGTCATTTAACTGTCCCTTTATGTTGAAAGCTAATCTTTATAGTGAGAACTCCTCTAAAGATAATTAAACTCTAAAATTGTGGTATTCCTGGAATACCAACATGCAGAATAAAGTAAACACCAAAAATAACTAACCCCAAACTCCCTTCCCCGCCCAAAAAAATGGTACAATTGCACTTTTTTCCCCATTGCACCCACAGAGATTTTTTTCTTGATTGATATTATAAAGTACAGTAAATGGTATCAATCAAATGTATGTCTTGTCCCGAAAAAAAAAAAAAGCACCTATATGACTGTAGATGGATAAATGGGAGGCAGAGAGGAAGAAAACAGATGTGATGTAAACTAAAACTGCTGCGGCAGGAAGGGCTTAAACTGGATTGGACGTGAGGAAGACATTTTTTGGGAAGTTAACATTCCCCTTATGATGTGTTTATGGGGTTGTCCATATCCTAAAAAAAGTAAGTATTATGTTCCTGGGACCCCCTTTACACAAAACACCTCTGCTCCCCTTCCTTTGCTTCCTAGTTCCAGGGCTCTGCCCAGTCTTCTGTTTACATTCTGTCACTTCTAAGGAGGCGCATCACCGATGCCGCCGCTGATTGGCTGCAGGAGTCACTTGCCTCTACTTACATCACCACTGGCACTATTCCTTGTCTGAATGGTGATGTAAGTAGAGGCACATGACTCCTGCAGCCAATCAACAGCAGCAGCAGTGATGTGCTTGCTCAGAAGTAACAAAATATAAACTGGGACCAGCGCTGGAAGAGGGGTCTTTTGTTTTAAAGGGGTTGTCTCACTATATTGATTCGTCCCGTTTTCTTGGTTTCCTTTTGAATTCAGGGACGCATTTACCGGCTTCCACTAGGCTGCAGTAGAAGCCAGGTCTGTAGCTATAGCAACCAGTGCTGGCAGCCTATCAGGATAGATCAAACAAGTCTGTAGCTATAGTGACCTGAGGAGCTGATGCAGCCCATACAGGAGGGGATATCTAGGAATAGGTAGTACACTGTTAATGAACACATATTACAAAGTGACTTGTTTTTGCAAGATCTTTAACATAAAAAGCAATCCTTGTAGTCACACAACCTCTTTAAAGAGACTCCAGGAGCATATTATTTTTTTTTATTATGGAAATGGCAACCCCTTTAATTTAGGGCATGACCCTGACCCACACAATAGTGCCATGTGTATGAAGCCTGTATGGCCATACAGAGGAAGCCAGGTTCACTGATATGGAAGGTGCCTGTTCCCATTCACTGGGGCCATATGTACCATGATATTCCACCTGTGCATCCACCCCAGACCGCTCCCTATATGGGAATAGAGGTTCAGTCCGAGAGCGTAGGTCGCCATAGCAGCATAACCTACACTGCTCCAAATCTCCCCACAGAGCAGTCACACAACGTCTACAGTCCCTTTTTTCCAACAACAACGGCTTACACCGGGGGGCCGACTAAAAACACTAATAATGGAAGGGGCAGCCCAGATTCTTCCGGGAATCCCGCCCGCCCCCCTGAGATTTTCCCCCCCTTCCCTACTTTCCTTTTCCATCTGCCCCGCCCCCGATAACGAACCTGGAACCGGGAAGGGAGGGTTTTCGGGAAAAGCTGGAGAAGCCGCGATACAGTAGACGGGCAGCTCGAGAAAGTTCTGCTGAGAAGGGGGCGGGGCTATCCTGGCTCTATATATTTCGGGCGGTCGCCGTCAGCCAATAGGATATCTCCGGAGAGAAGAGTAGAGAACAACTGCGTAATCCTGGTGCACGGGACAGAGGACACCCAGGTAATCAATGAGCGAATAGTCTGCAGGGGATGGAACGGGGCTCCTGGGACTTGTATGCTCCTGTGCGCGATGCCACAAGCATATAGGGAGGTGTTTATATTTTTTTAAAATATTTTAATATATTTATATATTTTTAATTTTATACTGCCGCAGGGGGACCCCCTATATAGATGTCCGACCTCCAGCTTGTCTGCCTTGCTGTATCATTATCTGCATAGTAATTAAAGGAATTGTCCAGGTCATGTTTTGGACCTAAACAGTCTTCATGGACTTCATTGACCTTCTTTTATACATTGTGTCTTTATTATTTATATTGTTGTACGTGATGTCTTACCTCATTACTACATTGGGGGGCAGCATAGTTAGGAGGCCCCCCATCCCCTATACCTCCCAGCATTTGCTAACAGTAGCAGACTGGTACTCCTATAGTGTAGCCTACCTCTGACTGTAGTAGTAGTAGTAAGGGATGATTGTTCCAAATGTTCCGTCATCACTTCAAGGGATCATCCCACCATAGACTCACTGGGATACACCATCAAAGTCAGATACGTGTGGGGCACAGAGGTGGGTCCCAGTACTAGCAGACTTTGATGGCATATTTTAGCGATGTCATCAATGTGTGGTGGGAAGCCCCCTTTAAAAGGCCATCAAATTAAATAATGTAAAAATCCCCTATAAAATACATAGAATTGATGATAATATGTGAACACACTGCATAGAATTGATGATAATATGTAAACACACTATATAAAATACATAAAACTGATAATGTGAAAACACACTATATAAAATACATAAAAGATAAAATGTGAAAATTTCACTATATAAAAACATAGACTTAATAAGACAATACACTATATAAAATACATAAAACTGATAATAATGTGACAATACACTATATAAAATACATAGCACTGATAATAATGTGACAATACACTATATAAAATACATAAAACTGATAATAATGTGACAATACTAATAAAAACAACCTGATAATAATTGTAAAATACACTATATAAAATCAAAAAAGATAATAATGTGACAATACATATAAAAAATACATAATTATAATTGAAACCTTTTAATAAAATACATGACGATTAATTTTTAATCACTATATAAATTCAAGACTGTAATAATTTAAAACAACTAATAAAATACAAACTGATAATATGTGGAAAAACACTTTAAATAAATTTAAACGTAATTTTATATAATTATAGGGGGTTTTGAAAAGAAAATTAAGTAATAAGAAAAACAGGTGAGGGCCAGGTGTTAAGACACAATACACATGTGTTGTATCCACTGGGCCTCCTTTTAGGGTATGTTCACACAGAGTTTTTGATCTGAAAAATGCATTCAAAAGTGCTGCTTAAAATGTATCCATTGCCTTAACATTGATGCATGTTTTTTCATTGAAAGCAAGTAAAACACATCTATTTGTTAATGCTTTTGGGTCCATTCAGGGTCCAAACAGGTCCAAAAATGTATTTAACCCCCCCCCCCCCCCCCCCCAAATGTGTGAAAATCCCCAACAGAAGGCCCTCCCCATAGCACGAGCAAATGCCGGTTGGATTATCTGACCGGTATTTGCTCTGTTTTGGAGCCATATACACGGCCGCAGGGGGACGACTTTTTTTCTCCGCAGTTTGCATAGAAAAGCCCTCCCCCTTCGCGCCGACGTTCATATTCCTCCCGAAAAACGGGCGGAAGAATGAAAGTGTTGAATGTTTTTCAGACCGCCGGCGGTGTGACAAAACGGTGGAAAATCCGTGCACTGGGGACCGCTGCAGGTTTTCCATAGAAGTCCGTGCTAAAGTTTGATAACTGGTTTCAAAGGGTTTCAAAACCCAAAAACCCTCTTAAAACCGTCCGTGGGGACAAGCCCTAAGCGTCTGTCCCGGCCTCCCCATCCCTACCCCTGGGTGTCAATCTGACAGTCTCCATGGCACAGAATGTAAGACAATGTCTCCATTGTGTTTTTCATGGACATGTCTGGCAATCGGAGTGTCTCTTGTGCTCATTATCTCCCACATATTCCCTTATTCTTCTTGGTTCCCTTTTATTTTTCCCCAATTACAAAATTTGGCATTTAAATTTAAAATTTTAAACCCCTTTGATACGTTTGAAAATTTTTTTGACACTTAATTTTTTTAAATAAAATAAAAAAAATTTTCCCAAATTTAAAACCCCATAGGGTAAGGAAAAGGATTTTTTAAAAAAATTAAAAAGGACTGTTTTATAGGTAAGGGGTTTTTTAAAAAATCGTAATGGGTTTAATTTTTTTTTTTTTTAAAAATTTTCCTTTATTTTTTTCCCTTTTTTTCAACAAATTACTTCATTAATTTTATTTTTTTTAAACTGGACAATCTCTTTAAAGCTTCATTCACATTGTGTTGAGACTGTATGTTGCAGGTATGTGCTGGAGCCATAGGTGTCTATAGAACAAGCGGTCTCGTTTGAAATATGTTTGTTCTATTTTATGTTAGTCTGCCCTTTATGTGCTGGACACAAGCCTGATTTGCCATTACATTAGCTCTTCAGGCTCGTATGGCTCCACCATGGTGTAATTTAGAATAACTTTCATAAGGTGTCCCAATGGATACATGTGACATACAGCCAAAACACAATGGGATTAAATTCCAGCCAGAACTCAATGATCTTGAAGTTTGCTAACATGGTATGCCCACTTTTTTTAAATTAAGATGTCCATTCAACTTGTGCTCTTTTGCCAATCTTCAGCTCAGGTATGGCAAGACCCAACTGGGCATTGGATGGTTTGATTGCTGAAGCTACCACATGACGCCTGACACATTTCATTCATGAGCTCTATTAATTAGAGTAGGAGCTGTATATGGAACCCATCAGGTGTCGTTCGACTGTCTCAGCAAGTTGGGTGTGAGTGTATTGGGGCCCGCCAACAGTACAGCTCTGGAAAAAATTTCTAAAAATCAGCATCCCACATTTGATTTTCCCTTCCAGTGTCCGTTTTAATTTCAACCAAAGTCCACCTCATTCACTTAAAGTCTTCTGATTGGGTATCACCTGAACCAAATCTTTTTAAAGATGGAAAAATAAAAAAAAACTGCTGTGGTCTTCACAAACCCCTTCAATAGGACAAGCGGGGTGGGAAAACAAGGCTAGGAATAGGCCAAAAGGAATTTTTGCTCAAATTTTGGCTTTACTAGCGCGGGATACTTTTGCGCATGAGCCTCCTCCTTAAAATTTCGAAGACTGCAGTCCATTACAACAAGGTCAAGCAGCAGACATTGATGACAACAAAGTTACAGACCAGCAGAGGGCAAAAGCGACTCTCCAATGCCCGGGATGACCGTCATCTTATTCAAGTGTCACTCAGCAACCGCAGGATGACATCAAATGATCTACAAAAGAAATGGCAGCTGGGGTGAAGTGCATGGCAAGAACAGTTCGTAACAGGCTCCTAGAGGCCGGGCTCAAGTCATGTAAAGCTAGAAAAGAGCCTTTCATCAATGAGAAGCAAAGGAGAGTCCGGCTGAAGTTTGCCGAAGACCATAAGGATTGGACCATGGAGGACTGGAGTAATGTAATCTTTTATGATGAGTCTAATTTTCAGCTTTGCCCAACACCAGGTCGTCTAATGGTTAGACGTAGACCTGGAGAGGCGTACAAGCCACAGTGTCTTGCACCCACAGAAATTTGGGGGAGGATTTGTGATCTGGGGATGTTTCAGCAAGGCTGGAATTGGGCAGGTTAATCTTTGCAAAGGGTGCATGAATCAAGCCGCATACAAGGTTATCCTGGAAAAAGACTTGCTTCCTTCTGCTCGGGCAATGTTCCCCAACTGTAAGGACTGTTTTATCCAGAAGGACAATGTGCCGTGCCACACAGCAAGGTCAATCAATGTGTGGATGAAGGAGCACCACATCAAGACCCTGTCATGGCCAGCCCAATCTCCAGGCCTGAACCCCATTGAAGACCTCTGGAATGTAATAAAGAGGAAGCTGGATAGTCGCAAGCCATCAAACAAAGAAGAACTGCTTATATTTTCATGCCAGGAGTGGCATAAGGTCACCCAAAAGCAGTGTGAAAGACTGGTGGAAAGCAGCCAAAATGCATGAAAGCTGTGATTAAAAATCCCGGTTATTCCACCAAATATTGATTTGTGAACGCTTCCTGACTTAAAAGATCAGTCTTATTGTTTCTAAAGAAATATGAACTTGTTTTCTTTGCATTGTTTGAGGTCTGACAGCTCTGCTGCTGCTTCTTTATATTATTTTGAAGATTTCTCATTTACTACAAAGAAATACAAAATTTTTTGGTTTGAATTCTGGAGACCTGTTGTCAGTAGTTTATATAATAAAATAACAATGTACATTTTATTCAAACACACATACCATTGAAGAGAAAAATCAGAGAAACTGAAAATGTTCCAGTGGTCTCTTAATTTTTTCCAGAGCTGTATAAAGCTCAATGGAGGGAGACTTCATGGAGTTCAACATCTGATCCCATAGGGCTGGTTTGGGATTACAGTTTGCTGCAGTTGAACGGCATTGAGCTCATGCATCAGCCTTTTACAGATTCTACTGATAAATGTGTAGGACAGTACAAAGTTTTACCTGGAATTTTCCTCCAGTCTAGATAATAATCTATGGTGTGTTGTGTATTAAGCAACCAAGATGGAGACGGCGACTGCATACTACGATACCATTGGGGTCAAGCCAAGTGCCACTCCCGATGAAATCAAAAAGGCATACAGGAAACTGGCTCTGAAGTATCACCCAGACAAGAATCCCAATGAGGGAGAAAAGGTAAGTAACTCCTATTTTATGTGTACTGCAATGACTACTTAAATCCTTGCTTATCGATGCTATTAAAGGATTATTGTTGGAGGGGTTTCACTCCCAGGGTATCACAAGGATGATGAGATCTAGGTCCCCCGTTGGTGGCTGTATGTGCTGGGTTGAAGTCTATTCAAAGTGATTAGGACTGAAGAAAGGATAGTATGACCATTCATTCTCAGTTGACGCTCCACTGATGGGGAAGGCAGGGTTTTCTTAGGATAACAGGGATTTTAGTTCTGTGAGCTCATATCCTGGTAACACACTGGCCGGACAATCCACTCACATCACAGGCAGTGGTGATATCTGAAAGAGTATGGGACAGGTAGGTACGGAGCTTTCATTTATTTGCCCACCCATTTCAATATAATATCTTTTTGTAAGTGGACAACCCCTTATGTTAGTCCAACTCCTGCTTTAAGGGCCTATCGGTGGATTCACCAGCACCTTGTTGGGTCACTATGAGCCTCATCTCCCAGTTGGACCCTTATAGATTGTAGTTTATCTCTAGTTGAATGTGTGTAATTGGGGAAATTAGATATTAAGCTTTTAATCCACATTATTCTAGACTTGTGATGTATTACAGCAGTAATCATTCAGTGTAGCAGTAATGGGGCCTGGACTACTTGTCAGACAAATTCTTTAACACTTGCCTGTTATAGAGGGCATTAAAAAAAAAGTGTTAACGGGAGCCTGCCATTTGTTTTTGGCTGCCCAGTCCACAGGTAGCAGGACACATGCAGGCTCCCTCTTCGCAACCACCAAAAATGCTGCAGTGTTTTAGAGAAATCAGAGTTTAAAGATGAGGAGAAAGTGAAGAAGGTGGCTCATGCCGGCTTCTCCCTGCCCTACTGACTTCGGTTGACAGGTCTCTCCCTCTTGTGCATGCACAATATGATACTTGCACTTTTTTTTTTTAAATCCGTCTCCTAAATCATCTTTTCTGTTTCCTGTCTATTAAAATTCAAGACTGTCGTGGCGTTTGCTATGAGCAAGTACTAGATGATCAGAATTTCTGCATCTTTGTATTTCAGTTGAAAACAATTTTACTGTATTTGCTATGTGTTCTATTTTTTATTAGGCCTCATGGAAACTAATCACACAGGAGTTGTTCCTACTTACCTGAGGGTCCAAGTTTTAACAGAATGATCAGTTTTTTTACCCCTCTTCTTTTACCTTTTAGGGTATGTTCACACGGCTTATTTTGGGGTACATTTCGCTGCAAACTGCGCTCTAATACGAGCATAATTACGGTAATCCATAGTTCTCATAGAATACGATTGTATTGTACGCGCGGGAAGCTAAGTGAGTAATGCATGTCTATGGGGCCGGTCGTTCAGCGCGACTCCCGAACACCTGGCGTAATTGCGCGGCGTACTGTACGCCCCACAATTAAGCCGTGTAAACTTAGCCTTACAGCAGTCAGTTTGAGCCTGTTAGACCTTGGGAACCAGTTTCACACCTAGCAGTTTGGCGCAGTTTTTAATGCATTTTTTGTTTCAAATCCAGGCATGGATCCTTAATGCTGCATTTACACGACATAAGTAAAATATCATTGGGGATGGTTAACAGTCAGGTTTTTTTCCAGATTCTAAATACTGAATCTACATAAAATCCAACCAAAAACCAATCATGTGTAGACGTAGCCTAAAGGGCCGTTCACACGGCTTATTTTGGGCACGGATTGCAGCCGTACTGCGCTGCAATCCGTCCCAGCCATTACGGTAATCCACAGTTCTCATAGAGAACTATGGATTCCGTCTCTCCTACCCGCTCGGCGAATATGCCGCGGGGGGAGAAAGTAACATGCACATTATCCCGGCGGAATACGCGCCGTGGATAATGAAAGTCTATGGGGTCGGCAGCCAGCGTCCCCGCCCCTTACTCAAGCCGTAATTGCGGGCAAAATCTGTCCCGCAATTACGGCTTGAATAAGCCGTGTGAACCGGCCCTTAGACAGAAAAAGCATAAAGGAAAGACCGATGCTTGTATTTTACCTAAAAAAAAAACAAGGCAAAATTGCACTTTGTATTCCTGGCCGTAACTAGGCTGTCAGGTGCACCGAAGACTAGCAATATTAGGTTGCAGTTATAAAAGCTTATTGGTGATTTGATTAGTATTTTATGTAATTCAGTTATTCTGATGTATAGTTTATATTGTATCAATAACTATCCAGGTGTGAGGATTACACTACATTCGTGCTGTTACAATATTTTACTGTTAGTTTTTTTTTTTTTTTTTATTACTAATATATGAAGGGCAGGTTGGTCCATATTGACTATTACCCTCTTTATGGACTTTTTATCCTGCTACTAGTATGAGGTGAACCATAAAAAGGTGGAAGACTTTTATAGTATGTCCCTGTTTAATGTTAAGAATATATCTAACGTACAAACAACTGTCAGGTGCTATTGCTAGCATCTGTACAGCTAACGTGTGTTCCTCCTGTTATGCAATATATCAGTGTGCTAATGTATGGCAAGCAAAAGTTGGATTGTTGTAGGCTATATCTAAGAGTGTATATCACCCAGTCTGTATACAGAATATAATAAAAAAAAATATATATATTTTTTTTTTCATAGTTTAAGCTGATCTCTCAAGCCTATGAGGTGCTGTCTGACCCTAAGAAGAGAGAACTTTATGACCAAGGTGGAGAACAAGCCATTAAAGAAGGAGGACTAAGTGGAGGAAACTTTTCCTCACCCATGGACATCTTTGACATGTTTTTCGGTGGTGGTGGCCGCATGAACAGAGAGAAAAGAGGTAACTCTAATACATAAAATGGGTCTTTAAATTGTTCACATTTACGACTTATCCCATAGCTTAGTTGATAGATATTAGGTAGGTGGGGTATGACTGAGGGATTCTCAAACTGCGGCCCTCCAGCTGTTGGGAAACTACAACTCCCATCATGCATTTAAATAATCTGTAACAGTGGGAATGATGGGAGTTGTAGTTTCCCAACAGCTGGAGGGCCACAGTTTGATGCCTGCTCGAACTGTTTATGTACCTTCCACGGAGTTGTATGGAGTAGCAGCACTTCTAATCAGCCACCATTTAAAGGGGTTTTGCCAGGACCTGCCTTATCTGCTAAGAAGCAAATGTAAACAAAGCAATGCTGAGCTGAGAGAGCCAGAGCACAGAGCCATGCATAAGGGATCGTGTGCAATGTTCACTGAAATAATCACACTACAACTAGTGGATTCTGTATACAAACGACAACAGCTTTCTACACAGCCTCTTTAAAGCTCCTTCATGTTCCCCGTCATCAGATAACGCAGGGATCTACTCAGATAATCTCACTACAACTAGTGGAGTCTGTATACAAAAGACAACATATTTCTACCCGGTGCCTTGAAAGCTTCTTCAGCTCCCTTTCATCAGATAAGTGTGCTCTGTGCAAGCACTGCCGCAGCTCTTGTCACTCTGCCTGGTCGTATCTAGTGCAAGCTTTTAAGTGATTGCAAGTTCCTGCCACTCCCTGAGAAGTTGTAGTCTGAACGGACTCCTAGTGAGGTAACATGTTAGTGGTTAGGGACTCGCCTGTTCTGGGATCCCCTTGACGTTTTGGGAGGTGAGCTTAATACAATCTTTGATCAAAAACTGTAAACTAAGAGTCCCAGGTTTTTCCAGGTTTTTCATATTTTCCTTAGCAGTAATGCATTTCCAATATTCCTATATACCTTGATGTTTCACTTAGTTTTTAGTGTGCCACTGATATTTGTGTTAGATGTATGCTATTGCCTTTTCAGTGTGCAACTATGCTTACGTTTTTCAAAATATATTTTAGATGTGCATAGCCTAATTAACTTTTGATAACTATTTAAGTAACTAAGGGCAGGTAAGGCAGCCTGTAGCTCTCTCAGGCTGCAATTTTTTTTAATCACATATATTTAGAAAAGTGATTAAATACCCATTTTGGAGGATCCCATGTCAACATTACATCGTGGCAAAACCCCTTTAATGAGTGTTCCCCATCACAGATGTGCTGGTCGTGATCCCAGCAGTCAGACCCCAAACAGTCAAGATTTTCGTATCTGTGCCTTTATCAATAAATAGTAACAGCTAGAATATCCCATTTAAGTCCAATGCCTTATCACACTTAAATTTTGTGACTGTTCTTGACTCCTTTTGACTGAGACTGTGTATCTCTCCAGGTAAAAATGTTGTCCACCAGTTGTCGGTATCTCTAGAAGAGATATATAATGGTGCAAGCCGAAAACTAGCATTACAGAAGAATGTAATTTGCGACAAATGTGAAGGTAAGATGTCCATATGTTATTAACTCTTCAAAAAGAGCATAGAGGCTGATAGTGGAGTTTCTTTTTCTGTGGTTAGTGATGAAAGTTGCAATATAGCTTCCATTTCTCATGGTATAAAAGGGAAGTGTGGAGACTGTATGTAAACTTCCAACCATGTAGAATAACAGAAGTCCCATTGGGAGTTTTACTTCTAAGTGCTGTATTGCCTGAGGTTATCTGAGAAAAGTATATGTAGGCCTATGAAGTGATCAGGATGTTTTAACCAGAGCTGTGGAGTCGGTGCCTATTTTGCAAGAGTCGGAGTCATCATAAAATGGACAGACTCCCAAAATATATAATAAGTTTGTCCAGTTAGTTTGATGCAGTGCAAAGAGCAATTTTATATACAGTCATCTTACCTATCTTGTACATAAATGTGACTTGCAAGTATTTAGCATCTGCTCAGTTCTGCAGAATCGTGTCATGTAACTGCATTGTTACTGTTTTGCTCCTAAAAATCAAAATGTTAATTTTTATTATTTTGCTAGTATTTTATTTGTATGAGGGAGTCGGAGGTTTGGGAAATTGAGGAGTCGGGGCTTTGGCTTGCCGACTCCACAGCCCTGGTTTTAACTCCTTACTAACACTTGGCCTACTCTCACATAATGTCAGTGACACCCATTGCAAGCAGTTGCTGGAACTAGAAAATTCCAGTCCTGGCCATTTAAAGGGGTTGTCTCGCTACAATGATTGGGTTTTAATTAAAAGATCTTTAAAAAACAAGCAGCTTTGCAATATATGTTCATTACAAATGTCCTACTGATTTTGAGTAAGCCCTGTTATTAGTACTACATCAGCTTCTCAAATCTCTATAGCAGCCGACCTGTTGATCCTTATCTCACTGGCTGTCAGGTCTGTATGACTCATCACCTTTTGAATACAGAGAGTCCCTCCTGCACAGAATGCTTCTGTAGTGGAGGAGGGGGAGGGCTCTGGCTTCTGTGTCTGTGCTGCCTGGGTTAACCCTGTGTGTGCCTGCTTCCTCCTGCTCTCTACACAGATTGAGCAGAGATGAGGCTGATCAATAGATGTGACAGCAGTGACCCTGTGTTACTATAATCATGATGTGTCTGTGGAGCTGTAACTATATAATACTATACAGATCAGGGAGGCTTGTGAACAGTTCATGCTCTGCTGTACTATGACACATCCTGAGTAACACTCAAAAGCTTCCCTGTGTCTGTTCTGACAGGGTCTGTTTGTTGCTGGAGATGTGGAGATATGTAAGCTAAGCAGAGGATATAGGAACACTTGCATCCCCTCTGTTCTGCTATTAGCAATCACAGACCTCTCCACACTCATAGATCAGCCCGAATACAGCTGATCTAGAGGCCTGCAGAAGATCTAGGCAGGCACACACAGGGTTAACCCCTGGCAGCAATTCCCCCCCCCCCTTGCTGTATAGAAGTTATGGAGGAGAGCTGCCTTTTGTGCTGAGGGAGGGGGAAGAGGGAGGGAAGAGGCAGACAGAAGCACCCCCCTCAATTCAAAAATCCTTTGCTTCTAAAAACATTGATGTGGGCTGAAAGCTTGTAATGAGACAACTCCTTTAAGCGCTAAAATAAACTTGACTGTGACTTCTAAATGATTAACCCCTGAATGCTAAGGCCTTTTTTTTTTCTCCTCTCCATGTTCGCATTTCCCTCCTCACCTTCCCAGAGCCATAGCTTTTTTTTTATATTTTTTCATCTACATATACATATGAGGGCTTTTATTTTGACAGACAAAATTTACTTTTTAATGATGATGTTCACTGTACCATAGCATATACTGGGAAACTGCAAAAAAATTGGGGCAAAATGTGAAAAAAAACATACTTGTGCCATGTTTGCAGGTATTTTGCTTTTACAGCGTTGTTTAATCTTCAGTAAAAATGATGTGTCACCTGTATTCTACAGGTTGATACGAATCCGGCAATTCCAAACAATTGTTTTGGTACCGTAAAAAAATTCCAAACATTTTTATTTATGAAATTTGCAGCAACCAATAACCTTTGTTTTATGCCGACACCTACGGGCTTGAGTGAGGGGCAGTTTTGCGGTCTGAAGTGTACTTTTTGTTGCTACCAGTTTGGATTGCATGTGACTTTTTTGATTTATTCCAATTTTTATGGGATGTGAAATGATCAAAAAAACACAATTTTGGCATCTGGAATCTTTTTTTCCTTCTACGGTGTTCAATGTATGGATAAATTATGTTCTATTTTAATAGAGCAGACTTTTTTTTCGGACCAAATATTTAGCTTTTTTATTTTTTGATTTGGTAAAAGGGGGGTGGCTGAACTTTTAATAAAACATTACTACACCACTAGGGGAGCAATCATTTTTACAGCCTAATGCATTGTAATAAATGTATTAGAGTTTACAAAGATGGCAAGTTTACTACCTCCTGCCTGTGGCCGTAAGTAGCAAAAGCAAGAACATGGCAGCAATGAAAGCCTTCACAAGGCCATGTTAAGCAGGGGCGTAACTAGAGAAGCCAGGGCCCCAAAGCAAACTTTTGGATGCCCCCCCCCCCCCCTCGCCCACCTCCCTGACCACGAACATTTACCAGGACATGCTGTTAGATAATGTAGATAATACAAGCGGTAAATACCTCGCCATACGTCTCACTATCATACTGCTACCAAACAAATGCCACTATACCAAGACCAACATTACCAATAACACTTCTACATATGGACCTGATTATACAGCCAGAACATCAGAGGCAGTATGCGCCGGACGTGGTAGCAGCTGCAGCGGGCCCCCTAAGAGCCCGCGGCAGCTGCTACGTCTGCTACCTCTGTAGTTACGCCCCTGATAAGCGATCTGGGCCACGCGATTTCACCGCGGGTGCCCCAATCGCAGTGAAGAGCGGTGCGCGGCAGTTTCTCATTGATTTAGGGGAGCCTTCCTGCACTGTAACTGCCGAGTGTTAGCTGCAATTATCAGCTAACACCTGGTGGCTATGTAAGGTAAGCTCCTTACTCATACGTCCAATGTTGGTAAGGGGTTAAAAGATGGCGCCACTGTTCATTTTGGTGCCTGATTGGTCCTGCCTGCGACATGAACGCGGGGCGCTGACCGGTTGTCATTGTAGCCAGGGTCCTAATGAAAACTTCAATGGCTACCATGTTGGTACTCCTTTTAAACCGTGCCTTAGGGCATGTAAAGTTAGAATGGTATTCTGCAATACATTTTCATTACAGAATAGTGTACAAGCAATTGCACCCCCATAGATTAAGTAATAAAAGTTTAAGTAAAGAGTCCATTATACTGCACATTCTCAAAAAAAAATGGTGCTATTGTGTTTTATTTTTATTTATATATTTTTTTCAGATTTTTTTTTTTTTCCCCACAATTTCTTTTTTTTTATTTAGTTCCCAACGACATCAACTACATGATGTGGTACGGTAAATAGTGCATCTTGTCTTGTTGCAATAAAACAAGCCCTCATGGCTATGTAGACAAAGTATGATGTATGTACCTGACATAACTTACAGTAGTGTCATATGCTGCTATTTTCGAAATTATTGGATGGAGTCTCTGATGTTGCCTTATCCTCTGTATGAACATATTTTGACCATTTGTTGCCTGCCCTCAAATGTTCCACTTTCTTTTCAGGTCGTGGGGGCAAGAAAGGGGCAGTAGAGAAATGTTCAAACTGCAAAGGTCGCGGCATTCAGATTCATGTTCAGCAGATTGGACCAGGGATGGTTCAGCAGATTCAGACGATGTGTTCAGAGTGCCGTGGTGAGGGGGAGCGCATAAACGCCAAAGATCGCTGCAAACAGTGTAATGGAAACAAGGTTGTACGTGAGAAGAAGATTCTGGAAGTCCACATTAAGAAAGGTAAGTGAAAGAAAAATGACTTATTTGTATAAAAAGTAGTGTAGTTCTTGCAGTGGTAAATTATCAAACTATGCGTTTTGCAGGCATGAAGGATGGACAGAAAATAATTTTTCATGGGGAAGGAGATCAGGAACCAGGTCTGGAGCCAGGAGATGTTGTCATTGTGTTGGATCAGAGGGATCATGAAGTGTTCCAAAGGCAAGATAACAACCTGATAATGAAGATAGATGTTTTACTGGTAGAGGCTTTGTGTGGGTTCAAGAGAACAATAGAGACAATGGATGGACGAACACTCCTCATCACATCTCTTCCAGGTTAGTAAGAGCCTGAATTTTAACCACATACGAACATTCAGTATTGTATACACTACTTGGTTACATCCATAGTTAGTACGGTTGAAAAAGACATATGTCCAAGTTCAACCAAGGGTGGGGAAAGATGTGGATGAAGGGAGGGGATAGGGAATTTTTTTTGAAAGCTTAGTATCCCCTACTGATGAAGATTTTGGAACCCATAAGGCAAGAACCAATATACCCTAAGGCGATGTTCACACGGCTTAAAATGGGCCATATTTCAGTCCATAATTATGCGCCGGAGTGCACAAATTACGGCTGGAATACATCCCTTTTTCAATTAGTAATCCACATTTCTCATAGAGAACTATGAAATTTTTTGCCCCTCTCCCTGCTCGGCGAACCCCCGCCTTTGGGGGGGGGAATAAGTACATGTAAATTTACTAGTACTCCCCCGGCCCCCATAGACAAACATTATCAAAGGGCGCATACGCGCCGTAAAAAATTTGACGTTACTTTTCCCCCCCCCGGTAATAAAATTTATATAGGCGGGCGAGGTGCCGGGCCCCCCCCCCCCATCCAAAAGGGCGTAATTACCCCGAAAATAACCGTGTGAAAAAGGCCAAGGAATTTTTCATTCCTATCAAAAAGACCCAATCAAGATTTTTTTATCATTCAAAAGAATGATTTAGTTTAAGGTTAAAAAAGGCCTTTTCTTAAAACCCCAAAACTTTTTCCCCCCCTGGGGACCAGTTTCCTCGGGAAATTTAATTCCACAAAAATTACAGTTTTCATGGTGAAAAGGGCCCTTCTCTTCGGGAAAATTAAACCCCTTTTTTTTTTTTTTTTTTTTTTTTCTTTTTCCCGGGCGAAGGAATCCCCCCTTGTTTTTAGAGATTTTCATCCCCAAAAACCAAATAATTTTAAATTTTCTTCAAACCCCCCCTTTTTTATATGTTCAAAACACTAATTTTTTGGCTTTTTTTGGCTATTTAAAAAACTTTCCAAAGGGGGGGGGGGGGGGGGGGGCGCTCATTAATAAAATATGCGCCATAAATTCATCCACATTTTTTTCCCAACGAATTCCCAGAGTTATTTTGGGGTTATTTTACCTTTAAATTTTAATCCCTTTGTCACTTCTTGAAGGGGGTTTACACAAGAAAAAACCACAGATGGGCAGAGTAAAAATTTCGGTCCCCAACGCCACAAAGGGGTTTTAAAACCCTTTTGTTTTAAAATCCCACTCAAAATACCCCTCTTAAGGCATTTTTTTGAAACTCTTTTGGGAAACAAAAATTTTACTTTCCCTGAAAATACTTTATAAAATTTTCTTCTCAAATCAATAAAAGATAGCATTAAAATGTTTGGGAAATCCCAAAAAAGGGAAAGCTAAGAATTTGGGGCACCCCCCTTTCCGAACAGGGGAAAAGGGCTTTTCACCCTATTAACCCCTTCCCGCTTTGGGCCCGTAGGCATACGCCCTAGGGGGAAGTGTTTTCCCGAAAAGGGACTTGGAAATACCCCTGAGCTCGGGGGTTTGGCGGCGAGCCCGCGCGATCGCACAGGGAACCCAAACCGGAAAATTACCGCTCTTCTTTCCCCATCAACCCCCGGGCTGGAGTGAGCTCCGCCGGGGGTGAAAAACGAAATCAAAACCCGGGCACCTACAGGCCCAAAAGGATCCCCAACCCCCAAAAAAAAGGGATTTAAAGCCCTTTCGCCTACGATCGCAGGAAAGGCGCAGAGATCCGCCCGCGCCGTCTCCTACCAATTTCCCCCCGGGACGGGCAAAATGCACCCGGGGTATCTGTGACGCCCACCATCCCACTTTCTTTGGGGCAGGGGTGTCACAGTTGCCAGGCGCCCTAAGCACAAGCTTTTCCCCGCTGGGGCACAATCGCATTTTCAAATCCCTCACTGGGGAAAAAAAAAAAAATGTGAAAAAAGTAAAACACAAACAAAAAAAAAAAATTTAAAAACACATACACGGCCCTTTTCCCCCCTTACAAACCCAATCCCCCAAAAAAAAAAAAAAAAAAAAAATAAATAAAGTACCCAAAATTGGGTATCGCCGCTGCGTAACGATCCCCCCAATAAATCGGGCACTTTAAATTTAAACCCCCAATGGGAACCCCCTTTAAAAAACAAAAACAAAAAACAGCCCACAGAAATGCAAATTTTTTGTGCATCCGCAGCAATTAAATGAATAAAAAGCGATCAAAAACTCAAAAACCTCCTAAAAAGATATTTTCCCTGTCGGTGCCATAGCAAAATCCTCTTGGCCAAAAACCAAAAGGGTTGCCATTCTCTTTCATAAATCCTTGCCTTTTCCCAATCCGGAAAGGGCCAACTCTGATAAGACCAAAAACTTCTTTGTCAAGTTAATAAAAGGGGCCCCCTTTTCACGATTGAAAATTTTTTCCCCCAATCCCCACAGCCCTCGTTTTTTTCCCAATTTTCTTAGAAAACCTTTACAAAATTTTCCCCCCAAAGGGAAAAAATTTATCTATGGGGGCAATTTCAACATCACCCAAAACCCCACACAAGACACCCCCTCACCCCGGGTTTTTTTCCCCTCCCTTTAAGGACACATAATGGGACCAAAAAATTTAATTCACAAAACACTTGGAGGGAAGGAACTGTTTGCCCCCAAAAGGGCGGGACCCCACTTTGTTTTTCTTTCCCCCAACGCTCTTACAGTCGAAACTTTACTTTCCCCCACACCCCCCCGCTACTAACTTCGGGTTTGCCTTTGCCTCAACAAAATATTTTCACTCCGCCCCGCTCCGTTTCACTGCATTTTCGTTCCCCCTAAAAGAGCCGGGTTTTTTTTCCCCCCCGGGAAGCAAAAATAATCTCCCCTTTTTCACTCCCCTCGGCCTTTCAAACCACTATACGAGGGAAATATTTTGCCTACACACGCCGAAAACCCAAACCCCCTTCACGGGGGAACCCCCAAGGGGAAAGCCTTAAGTTTTCCCTTTGGAGAGGGGGTTCCTCTTTAAAAAGGGGGCCGGCTGAAACTAGGGGCCCGGGCAAACTACAGGCCCTTCTCTCCCCTTTGAACCGCCAAAGCCCAAACAAAAAAGCCCCGGTTCTGAGGCCGACTTGAGAGACCTTTTCAAACTGGGCATGAGAAAACGCCGTTTATTAGACCACAACAACGGGAAAACCGTCAAATTTGCGCCGGCCCCCTTTTTATCCCCTGAGCAACAAGCGGACGGTTCTTGGCTGGGCCTCCGCGAAAGGACCCCCCCCCCCCTTTTTTTTTTTTTGTTTTTCGTCTATTAAAAATGCAAAAGGCCAGAGTTACACATAACGGGAAAAATACAAAAGGGCCCTTTAACACCTTTTTACAGGGAACTCTACAATTTTCCCCCGGGGCCCCCCTTTAACTTGGGGGCCCCAACAAAAAACCCTTCAGGCCTATCTCTCCCCACCGGGCCTTTTCCCTCGCCTTAAACCCCATCTCCCGCCTCTCGAGGATTCCTTTTAAAAATTTGGAGGAACTTGGTAGAGCTGTCTCGCTCCCCCGGCGGGAAGAGTCCCCCCGAGGGGTAACGTCCCCTTTTTACAAAGCCCTAAAGACATCTGTAGCCCCTCTTTTTAAAAGGTTTTTAACACTGCCCATGGGGCTCCCATTTTGTTCCAAATTTTTCCCTAAAAGCTTTCATCCGGTGACCCCAAAGGGAACAAAAGACCCGCTTACCCAGAGCTCCCCGCCTATTTCCCCATTAAAACCGCCCAAAAACTTTTTGCCAAGGGGTTTTCGCAATGCGACTCAGCCCCTTTGTTAGGCTCCCCTTTTTCAACCTTATCAGGGGAAATTTTCTTCCCCTCCAGAGGGGCGAAAAGATAACACTCTAAAATTTTTTTTCCTTTTATACAACATTTTGGGGGCCTCAAAAACCCCTTGTCCTTTTACCCTTTTAACCAAAAAGGGCCTTTACTGATTAATTTGGCCTTTCCCATGAGGGGGTACGGGCGAATCAATTGGCCCGGGCAAGATAAAAACAGGAATTTTCCCGTTTTAAAAATCCCCAAAAACAAAAGATTCGAAAAAAAGGCTCCTCTCCCCCCTTTTTTTTTCAATAGAAAATGCCCCAAAAAGGAGGTCCCCTTTTCCCCGTTACCCCAAATTTTCTAGTTATGGAACACTAATGCGGGCCCTAAAACCTAAGCTCCATTTGGGGTGTTCAAGTTCCCAACCCACCACATAAAATGCTCACGTTTGCAAGCCCCTGCCAAAAATTCCTCAAATTTCTTTTCAACTCTCCGCAGCTTGTTTTTCGCACTGCAAGATTTTTGGGCTCCCTTAGCAACCACAATTTTAAAAAATTCGAAAAGTTTTTTCCCGGCCCTTCAATCTTCCTGACCGCCCCTTAAACATTTAAAAAGGGCCTTCCCATTCAAAAATGAACAACTTTTTTTATTTAAACCTGGGTTTTAAACCCCCTGCAACCCCCTGAAAAATTTTCAAACCCAAAAATTTTGGGCCCCATTTGTTTTCACCCTTTGGGCCAAGACTTTTTAAAAGGGGATAAAAGGATTTTTCCCCCGGATTGGGCGCATATATATTGTCAAAATGAATTCCCCCCTCTCTCTTATTTTTTATTTCAAACCATCCGTTTTTGGGCCCCAAAAAAAACTTTTTAAACCACCCAACACAAACTATTTCAAAATTTGTATGGGAAAAACGCAAGCACCCCCGAGTGGCCCCTCAATACTTCAACCCAAAAGTAAAGGGAGGGTTTCCCCCCTTCCCGATTCCTCCTCTACAAACTGGCCCCCCAGCATGGTACCACTTTGGCCCCTTTTTCCCACCAACCCATTTAAAAACTCTGCACATTTAGGGGCCTATGAAATGGCCCCTTTGGCAGTTTTCCCAAAGGGGCTAAACACCTAACACCTCCCAAAAAAAGGCTCCTAAAAAAGGTTCCACTATACCCTATTTTTTTCTTGCCCCTGCAAGTTTATCCTTCTAAAGAGGTCCCTATTTAGACCAGGCGGTCAACTCCCCCCCCATTGGGGAAACCCCTGGACCCGGGACACCTACACACCTATAACCGCTTTGGGTGGGGGGGCCCCACACAATCTTTGGCATGTGCTCTCCCCAGACTCACTAAACCTTATCAGACCTGATTGATACAGAGCACCAAATTTTTCGAGTTTTCAGCTATTCCCAAACTGCAAACCCTTTTTTTCTCCCAAAAAAGCTGTGTTAAAATCCCCAAACCAAAACGCACTCGACATTTCGGGGAGGTGTTTGAAAGTTCCCGGGGGGGCCGCACTCTCAAAGATAAGGGGCTACGGGAATCCAACAATGGGGATAAACCCTTTTTCCCAAAAACGGGGAGAGGGATTGGAAGGAACGCTAAAGGGAAAAAGGGAAAGGGCCCTTTTTCCCAACCCCAAAAAACCCCCCCCTTCCAAATCTCTCCCGGGGCACAAAACAAAACTAAAAATTTAAATTAACGTTGGTATAAAAGTCCCGCTCTTCACCCCATCAACCCGCAGTGCCAAAAAAGTTTGGCCGCAAAGCAGACTTTGGGAACGCTAACGCATATTTGGGGGCCCCTTGCCCCCCGTAAACCCCTTTTTGGAGAAGCGTCCTTACCTCATTCATCCAAAACAGCCCTTAGAAAAAGGGAATGCCCCGGGCCTTTCTTTTTTCTCTTTGACATCCCCCTACCAATAAACTTCCCTCAAAACCCATTCCTCGATTCTTGATTCGGGCAGAAAAAACAGAAAAATTCCCCGCTTATGTGTCCCCCCATTTCTAGCCTCTTGCCCTTCCCTGGCTCGGGGAAATCCACACACGAAAACGTATGGGGAATTCCATGTTTAAATTCACTTTCCCCCAAACTACGAACACCTAGGGCCCGGGGATGGGGTTTTTAATTTTCTGTGGGACCATGGGTTATCGTTTGCGGGTTGGGTGAAACCTTAGTGGGTTTGTCAATTGATGCATTTACCCGGGAGGGGACTAGGGGGTGGGGGGGGAATCGCTGGAGCCCCTTTTTTTTTTTTCTTTTTTCTTTTTTCCACTCTTCCTTTTTTTTTTTTTTTTTTTTTTCCCTTTTTAAAGTAGTCCTGAATTTGGGATTGCAACTGTTCAAACAACTTTTGGGGCATTTTGGGTTTGACGCTACAAAAGGGTCCACGGACCCTGTTGAAAAAATATCAGTCACAGCCTTGTTCTATTTGTACAGGCCCTTTACTGATAATGCCTTATTGGGATATGTAAAACTGTATCTTTTTGCTCAATTTTTTAAACTAACATATAAACGTTTTTATATTTAAAAATCTTATCTTTGTAACTTTAAATTTGCAGTTTAAATTTTGTAGGGTTAATAGAATTTTTTTCCAAAATTCTGTTTGAAACTTTTATCTTTCAATAAAACCAATTTTTTTGAATTTAAAAAAAAAAAAAAACCCTCATATAAACCCAAAATTGGCCCAATTTAAAAACGTCAGTTCACCCGAAAAAAAAAAAAGTTCACACCTCTGTAAAACAAAAAAAAAAAAATTAGGCTCTCAAAGACACGATGCAAAAAATATTTTTAACACAATAAAAACATTTTTTTTTTTTTAAAGTTTTCCAAATTAAAAAAAATTTAAAATAAATGGGGTATCCCCAAATTCGAATCGCCCGGGAAGGAAGGGCAACGGGTCAGGGATACGAAACGTGAGTCTGTGAAAAATAAAAAAAAAAACACTACTAGATTGCAGTATTTTTTTCACCCCGGCCCCTTTCCCAAAAAAAGGATTTAAAACTGATCAAAAAATCTGGTCCCCCAAAAAAAAATACCAATTTAAAAAAGTCAAAATCATCCCCAAAAAAACCAAACCCCACACAGCCCGTACACAAAAAAAAAAAAAGTTAAGGGTCTCGACAGGGGGGATGCAAAAAACCCGGGTTTCCTTTTTTAAAAAAAATGTTTTTAAATTTTGGGAAACATAAAACAAAAAAAAAAATACAAATTGGGTATCCCCTGTAATCGTATCGACCTGCTGATTTAAAACTAGCATGCACTAAACGCAAGGTACCGCTTTTTTAAAAAAAAAAATAAAAAACACTACCCGGGAAAACTGTATTTTTTCCAAAAAAGCCTCACAAAAACCTTTAAAAAAAAGTGATCAAACCTTTTCCCCCCATAATTTAAATAAAAAAAAACGTCAACACATCCCCCAAAAAACAAGCCCATAATCACTCCGTATACAAAAACTAAAACTTAAAGGCCATCAAAAAAGAAAAACAAAAAACGCAATTTTTAATACCAAATTTTTAAATTTTAAAAATAAAAAAAACTAAAAAAACATTTTTTAAAACTTTTTTCCTTGCAATTGTACCGACCCCCATGTAAAAAATATCCTTTTTGATACTGCCCTTAACCCCGTAAAATTGAAGCCCAAAAAAAAATGGGAACGCGTTTTTTCCCCCATTTTTATACCCCAAAGCAAAAAAAAAAACCCTTTGGGAAAACCTTGCACCCAAAATGTAAAAATACACCCCAATAATCTAAGGGGGGTGCGGGAAACCAAAAGGAGTTTACCCTTTTGGAAGTTTTTACCGTTCTGGTATTTTGGGGGGTTTGTAAATGCGCAAGGGCCCCCCAAAATCTGCGTTCCAAAATCCAAGTAACACTTCCCCTTATACGCCCGCCATCGCCCAAACAGGGATTTTTCAAACCCCAAAATTAGGGATTGCCGAACTGGGGAAATTGCGTAAAAAAAGGGTTTTTGGGGGTTTTTTTTCCAGGGGCCTTTAAAAATTTTTAAAATTTTTTAGCTAAAAAATTTCAGATTTTTGAAAAAAATGTTTTTTAAAAAATTTTTTACAGCCTAACCAAAAAATTTTTTGTGAACACCTGGGGGGGTCGATATGCTCCTACACCCCTGGATATATTCCTTAAGGGGGGAAATTTTTTAATTTGGGGGGATTTTTTTAGGGGTTTTAAAAATTTTTTTTTGCACCTTAGGGGGTCCCAAAACCAAAAAGGCCGAAAAAAATCTAATGAAAATGAAAACCCCCCGGTTCCCCGTAGGGGCCCTCCTATTCTGGGGGTTGTGGTTTTGGGGAAATTTAAGCACTAAGGGGCCCCATATGGGATATTTTCTGAAAACGGGAAATTTTGGGGAAACCAAATGTTAATTTCATTTCCCTAAACACATTTTTCCAAATTTTTTTTGTGAATAATGCATAAAAATTAAAAACGCAAAAAAAGTAAAAATTTTTAAATTTACTTTTCCCCTTTGCTTTAATTTTCCTTTTTAAAACCTAATTTTGGGTTTTTAAAAATTTCCCAATCGGGTTTTTTTTACTTTTTAAAGGGGGTATTTCCTTAGATGAGGGGCATTTTTTGGGGGTATCTAACATACAGGGCAATCAAATCAGTTAAAAACGACTGTCCCAAAAAAAAAGTGTCCCTTTCAAATTGTTGGGTTTAAAATTTGAAAAATTTTAATAAAAATTTTCAAACCCCCCTAAGGGCCCTAAAAAAAAAAGACATTTAAAAAAAAAAGAAAGGCCAAAACAGCAACTATGTAGATCCGGGTTTTAAAAAATTTTTAGTGGAAAAAACTAAATTTTGGGCTTTTCATGCAGAAATTTTTGGGAAATTTAAAAATTTTGGGAAATTTTCAAAGATTTTTGATATTTTTTACAAAAAACAACATTTTTTGGACCAAAAATTTCTTAAATATTTTTAAAATATTTAAAGTTCACGAAAACAATTTTCTGAATCACTTTATAGGTTTTAAAATTCAAAAATTTTTTCTCACAAAAGTGACATGACAATTTCAAAAATGGGGTCTGTCAGAGAGGGCCCAAAAATGGGCCCCCGGGGGTAAGGGGTTTAAAATGAATTTTTCTAATTTAAAATTTTTTAAATAATTAAAACAATTTTTATTTTAGGGGAAGTAATAAAAACCCCGGGGATCTTTAAAAGCATTTAAATAAGGAAAGCCCCTTTGAAGAGATTTCCCTTCGAGAAGGGTCTTCTAATCATCAAGTTTTTGGTAAGTTACTTTTTGACTACCTGGTGTATGGTCCCAGCCTAGTTGGGCTTTTTTCTAAATAAATGTTGTTTTTTTTTTTTTTTGTATATAGTTTTAGAGCGCCATTTTAAAAATTTTTTTTTTTGGCCTTGCTTTTTAATTTTTTTAATTTTTTAAAGGGCCCTTTTCACAGCAAGGACAAATACCAGTCGGGTTTTTGCAAACCCTTTTTTCCCCTTTTCAAATGCCTGCACACGGAGGGAGCGCTTTTCCCCCCGCGATGAGCAAAGGGAAAAAACCCCTTTTCATTTACTTACACATTTTCCGTCGAAAAACCCGCCAAAAATAATTTCATGGGAAAAAAATTTTTTGGCGCCTCAATTAAGGTTTTAGATAAACGGGAAAATAAGTCATTAGAATAGCATTCGTGAAAGAAACTATGGTCCCTATCCTGCTTTTTGGGCCACAGGGGCCCCCCAAAAAAATTTTGCTTGCTGAATCTTCCGATTAAAAAAAAGGGGGAAACACAACAATCCCTTTTTAAATTTTTAAGGGAGTAAAAACCCAATTTTTAAAAAATAAAAATTTTAAAAATAAAATCAGTGGGTTTTTTTAATGTAAAATTTTTTTTAAGATTCTATGGGAAATTTTTAAAAAAATTTTATTAAAATAATTCTATATTTTGGGGATATTATATATTTTTTTTTTTTTAATTTAATATGATCAATTTTTATACATATTATACAGTATGATTATTAAAAAAACTTTATTATTGTACTGGTGTAAGAGTTGAGAAATATTGCCCATTTTTGCCGCTTACAGCAAATCTAATTCCACTTTCGACTCCTCAGGCTCAGCAGACACACATTGAAATAGGTCTGCCTTTTGGATGCATTTTAATGCCCCCTAGTTTTGGCCGAACCACCATTAAGTATAACTCATCACCCGCCACTTATATTAGTTACACCTATGCTAGTAACGGGTTGGACCCTCCTGGATTGAGATCTGGTGACTGTGGAGGCCATTTGATTATCAGTGAACTCATTTGTCATTTTCAAGAAACCAGTCTAGATGATTCCACTTTATGACATGGCGCATTATCCTGCTGAAAGTAGCCATCCAGATGTTGGGGGTACAGTGTGTCTTAAGGGATGGACAAGTGTGCAACAAAACTCAGGTAAGGCTGTGGCGTTGCAACGATGGCACAATTAGTACAAGGGCCCCAAAGAGTGCCAAGAAAATATTTCCCCACCAACCATGACACCTCCACCACCAGCCTGAACCGTTGATAACACGGCAGGATGGATCCATGCTTTCATGTTGTTGACGCCAAATTCTGACCCAACCATCCGAATGTTCGCAGAGAAATCGAGACTCATCAGACCAGGCAACGTTATTCCCAATCTCTACTGTCCAATTTAGATGAGCTAGGGCAATTGGAGCCTCAGTTTCTGTTCTTATTATGAAAGTGAGTGCACCCGGTGTGGGTCTTCGCGCTGTAAAGCCCATCTGCCACAAATTTCGCCATACTGCTGCGTTCATAGATGCACTTCTGCCTACCTTGGTTGTAACGGTGGCTATTTGGGTTCACTGTTGCTTTCTAACAGCTCGAACCAGTCAGCCCAATCTCCTTTACCTCTGCATCAACAAGGCATTTCCGCCCACAGGAACTGCCCTCACTGGATGTTTTTTCTTTTTCGGACCATTCTCGTTAAACCCTAGAGATGGTTGTGCGTGAAAATGCCAAGAGATCAGCAGTTTCTGAAATACTCAACCAACAATCCCTTCTGGCACCACAACCAGCCGACGTTTCAAAGGCACTCAAATCACCTTACTTCCCATACTGATGCTCGTTTGAACTGCAGGAGATTGTCCTGACCATGTCTACATGCCCTAAATGCACTGATTGCCGCCATTTTATTGGCTGATTAGAAATTAAGTTGTTACCGAGCAGTTGGACAGGTGTACCTAAAAGTGGCCGGTGAGTGTATGTGTCTAATATTATAAGTTTGGTGCGACACATCCATAATGCCCCCAGGACACCCATTCATGTTAGGCGCATTTGTAAGTGAGTCTTAGCCATGTATTCACACGCTTATTTCGGGCGCGGATTGGAGCCGAACTGCGTCGCGCGGATTTGCGCTGCAGTAAGGCTCCAAATCCGTGCTGTCTTACGGTAATCCACACATGTTTCTCATAGAGAACTATGTATTTCCGTCCCTCCTTCCCGCTCGGCGAATCTTGGCCGGCGGGGAGAAATGACACGTCAATTATTTTACGGCCGTATGCGGCCGTAGATAATGAATAGTTCCTATGGGCCGGTGAGCTACTAGTAAATGACGTCCCTTATCTCCCTTGCGAGCGGATTCGCCGCGCGGGGAGAGGAGATGTAATCCTAGTCTCTATGAGAACTGGTAGGATTACCGTAATGACTGGGACGTATTCCAACTAATTCGCAGCAGTGACCTGCAAAATTACGGACTGAAATACGTCCCATTTTAAGCCATGTGAACATAGCCTTACAAACAATACCCGTCGCCCTTAGTGCTGACTATTTGGATGTATAAAGTTTAGGGGTGGTTGGAAACTGGTAAACCAAAAAAGTAGCACCTTTGTATGTACTGAAGACATAATGGGGAAAAAAAAAAAAAAAAAACCAAGCCAGCTCACCAGTTCCTTGCAGGTTGCATGGGTCCCATTCTGTAGAAATGTGTAAGTACCTTGAAAATGTGGCTCCAGCAAGCCTTTGCTAAAATACTCTATTTAGAAAAGGCATAAATATGTCATCTGTGGCAAATCGGAAGCAGAGAACTATCGCTTTTCGTTTCAAATTGCTGCTAAGTTCTTACTCATAGCATATGAGTTTTTAATCCTAGTGTATGATTAAGAACTCTGTAGCAGTTTGAAACGCGTAAGAAGTAGTCTTCTTTGCTTTGCCACAAATGACATATTTATGCTCTTTCTAAGAGAAGTTGCTATTTTATGAAAGAAGTGGTTGCTGGATCTACGTTTCCATTTTGGCGCTGCTAACATAATACCGGGGCTGTGGAGTCAGCAAGCCGAAGCCCCGACTCCGATCCATCAATTTCCCAAAACCTCCGACTCCTGACTCCTTCAACATTGAACGCAGTATAAGGGATAACTTTACTGTAAGTAAAATGGTACATCTGGCTGCTTATCACTTATGATACAATAATCAAACTATTTAGGTAGAACATACACTGATAATCAAAAGGGTAACAATCTTTTGCTCTTTTGAACTCTTGTCTGGTAGAGTTGAAGAAAAAGCTGTATTTGTATCCAAGACCGTCTGCAAACCAACATTGGGAATGTGTAGAAGAGACCTGGGATCAGATTTTGGTCAAGACATGCTTGAAACTATACACAATACAAGTGCCGTTTATGCTTTTTGGCTGTACTGATAAAAAAGTCCAGTCATCTAGTAGGAGTTTTCTCCTCTCCTTCAATCAATCCAAAATTTCACATAGAAACTAGAGTCTAAATTGCATATAATAATCTTGATTTACCTATGACAGCATGGAATATTAACATGGCTGTATGCCTACATACTCCAATTCATCGTACTATTATGCATTTACAAGTCAGTACTTAGCTTTTGCTGCTACAGTCCGAGGATTTCACATTTCAGTGGCATGCAATCTCATACTCGAGCTGACAGATATGCTTGAATCTGATCCAGAGCCCAGAAAGATTCAGGCAATGCTGAAAACCAAAAGGTGGATTTCCCAAATACTAACAAATCAAAAAAATAACACGATTTTTAGAACAAAACTGGTAAACTAAAGCAGATGCAAAAATACTTGCAATCAAATTATGTATAAGAAAGTAAGATGACTGAATAAAAATTACAGTAGCTTCATGAACAAAGCTGTATGGATGGAGATATTGGAGCCAGAAATTCACAATTTCAAAAATTGATACCCTTTTGCTTGTCAGTGAAAAATAATTTTATTGGACATGACCTTTAGACACAAAAAAATTGAAAATATGCACAAAACCCGCAGGAACATTTGTGGAGTCCTCTGAATTGTTCTTGGGAAATAGTATAGCCACCATCAGATCCTGCATACAAGACCTAACCATCAGATCTCCTTATTTCCAGGCTAAGAACGGCCTCACTACAAACTAACTAGGGTTGGTTTGGGCAAGAGCGGTGACCACAGGCATAACATTCTAAACAATGTCAGGGTATAAAGGAATTGCCTCAGCCACAGTCAGTTTAGATGAATGGTTGAACTCTTCTACTACTTTGAAAACAGGTGAAAAATTTTGCTGAAATCTGTTTGCCATGGAAGCAGAGTCTTTTCCCCTGGGGGCAGCGATTTGCCTGCTCCATGTCATCAATTAAGCCGTGTTCACACGGCTTATTCCCGACG
Organism: Phyllomedusa bahiana; assembly: GCA_025379985.1. NCBI lineage: Eukaryota > Metazoa > Chordata > Amphibia > Anura > Hylidae > Phyllomedusa > Phyllomedusa bahiana. Next base: position 68,294 of record JAODAL010012556.1, read on the forward strand.
GATTTTTGACTGTATTGCCTCACAAATCCGCCCGTGAAAATGGCGGGGCCGTAGCGCGGCGGGGGCGCCGCTCCCGGTCCCCATAGACAATACATTGTTTAACGGCCGGCGTCCCGCGAAATATTGTGCAATGTCCACTTTCTTTCTCCCCCCGCGTTGATTCGCTGAGCGTGGATGACACTCGAATCCCACTGTTCTCTGTGAGAGCAGTGGATACCGTAATGACAGGACAGATTGGCGCCGTACTGAAGCGCAAATGCGGCGCGGAGTATAACGCGCCAATCCGAGCCAAATAAGTAAGCCGTGTGAACAAGGCCTAACACTCCTCATATGATGGAGGCTGAAGATATTGAGCAGTAGCACTGGCCGGAACCCAATTCTCATGCTCCTCGTCACTTGCGCATTGAAACTAACTGTAACTACTTATTATATATTTTGGGAGTTGGAGTCGGTCCATTTTTTTCCGACTCCTGTAAAATAGCCACCGACTCCACGACTCCGACTCCACAGCCCTGCATAATACAAACTGTTTGAGGGACAAGTGATTGAAGGGAAATATTGACTTGTATGCAATTTGGTAACAGTAGTCCATATCTTTTCCTATTTTTTTTTTTTCCCATCCTTTTAGGTGATTTTCCCAGAAAACAACTGGCTTCCAACAAACAAGTTCAAACTCCTTGAAGCATTGCTTCCACCCAGAGAAGAAGTAATGGTCACGGATGACATGGAAGTCGTAGAGCTTGCTGAATTTGACCCCAAAGTGCACAGCAGAGGAGACCGAGGAGAGGCGTACTATGAGGATGAGCAGCCAAGAGGAGGTGTCCAGTGTCAGACGTCATAATACACTGAAGCACTGCTGAAGTGGACTGTATACTTGTTTTTGTGTTTCAATATGTTTTACTAGCCAGATAACATTTGACTAGTGGATCTTGCACTAAATACAGATTTCAGTTTATTTTTATTTTTTTGAGTTATTACCAGTGAAAAGGTAAAACACTGTTGTAATTTAATACCTCTGCCTGGAAAATACTTGCTATTTTTGCACATAAGTGTTATTTAAAATATTCCTTGTGTTACTCATTTTTTTTTCTAATCATTACAATTCTAAGGGGTTTTATCTGTTCATGAAAACATCAGAAGAAAAATGGGGGGGGAACACTTTAAAAATGTAACTGCCTGTTTGTATTCCACAAAGTTTGCCAGCAACTTTTTTGGTTTCAAAGGGGTGTTTAGTTTGAGACTTTTTTTTTTAATAGATTTGTTACTTTGTTTTGAAAGGAAGCTGAAATAGCCCTGTAAGAGCTTGTTCACACGACGTTTTGGATGCGTTTTACGGATCAGTTTTTTAACCCTGCGAAACTGGATGCAACAGCATCCAAAAAGCAGATCCAGAAACGCAACAGCTGATACCTTTTTGGATGCGTTTTGCATGTGTTTTTCGATCTGTTTTTTCAATGCTTTATTTAAATCACCTATCAAACAGCAATGTAAAAAAAATATAACCTATCAATGACACAAGAAAAAAAAAAAAAAAACGTTTTTTTTACACCTAGTGTCAATCAACTGTACATACACCTAAGATTTTAAGAACTCCCCGTAGTTTTCAAACTCAGAGACCCCGAGTCCATGTTCATCCGGTGGTATGCCTGTGGCTGTGGACTTGACATATCCTCCCCTCCTTTACCCAGTAGAATGAAGCATTTCCAATACATATTGCATCAAAATTAGCCCTCCCATTAAAATGATACAAAAATATAACCCAACACAATGTTTAAAATTTTATATTTAATTAAAATCCTATTGCGTTTTTGCATCGAACTCGGGGATCCAAAACGCTCGCCAAATTAAGCTGGCGCTTTTGGTGATCCCTTCGGGATCAAAAGCCACTGTCCATTATTTCCTATGGTGATTCTCTGCGTAAAACGCAAGAAGAATTGACATGGGCAATTCTTAAAACGGATCCGAAAAGCGGATCGGCGGCGATCACTCGTTAGAACAGCGATGCGCTTTTGCCATTGAAAGCAATGTTAATCACACTGACAATTGTTAGATCAGTTTTGCGGATTCGTAAAACGGATTACAAAAACGTTGTGTGAACAAGCCCTAAGGCGACTTCCTTGACGCAGGTGTACAGTTTCAAACATCTGGGGGACATGTCTGAAAACTGTCTTGGTCTAAGGGGCAGTGTCACACGGCATTGATTGTGGGCCATATTTCGCGTCCGCGAATTACGGCAATCTGTGTTGGGCGGGAGGGGGGAACGTCCCAGCCCGCCGGCCCCATAGAATTCATATTCCCGGCGCGAAATACGCCGTGAATAATTTACATGTCACTCCTCTCCCCGCTCCTGTGGTATTGAGCGAGCAGGGAGGAGGAGCCATAATCCATATTTCGTCTAGAGACTGTGGATTAACGTAGTGACTTTGAGGAAAGTATCCTCGCACCTAGTTCCCGCAGTAAGGCGCGAAATACGTGCCAGATACGTCCCAAAATAAGCCATGTGAACATGGCCTAAGACTTTTTTTTTTGTTGTTGCCCATAGTAACCAATCAGGGTTCTCCTTTCACTTCTTCATAGCACTATAAGAAATGAAAGGGGAACGCTGATTGGTTGCTATGGGCAACAAAAAAAGTCTTAGACCAAGACAGTTTTCAGACATGTCCTCCCCATGGTGTCTACATTCCCAATCTGTAGGCCAAATGCGTCCTGTCGCAAAATACTTTTTTTTTTTTTTCTTCCTAGTAAATCTTAAAATGGCGACTTCATGCCTTTCGTGTTAATATCTACATCTACTCTACAAAATATGTAATGGATTCTATTCTTAAATAGAACAAAAAAGGAATTTGCATAATTCATGTTGCATCCCATTTTAATATTTAATTTGCCTGATGAAAAAATATAGTTCTTTTCAACAGAATGCTGAATCAGTGTGAGCCAATTCAGCTCTATCCTTGGTTGGTGGACTAGATAATCTTCAACTATATGTACAAGGGGTCACATTTATCAAGGCAGTTGGGCCCAAATTCTGGCACAATTTGCACCAAAATAATGGAGTACAAGCTTTACACCATATTTATGATGTGTTTTAGACAGTTCTGAACTAACCCGCTCAGCAAACTTTCTGAAACACGGCCGCCGACACACTCATTTTCTGCGCCTCCTCCGACTAAAAGGGGTGCCTCTATAAAAAAAAAAAAAAAAAAAAAGTCATGGCTTTGTGAAGAAAGAGGCTTAGCTTAGTATGTGAAACGGCGCTAAAAATGTCCCAACATTTGGGCGCAGTTAGTGGCATAAAGTAAACTAACTTAATGTTGTTACTCTAGACGGTAGCCTGTGCCAGATTTGTGAACACTATGATAAGTGTGGCACATTGTAAGGTAATGTTCACATGGCATAATTACGCTGGGTAAAGCCCGTGTGAACATAAAACAAAGGCTTTGGCCACATTGCACTGACAAAAAATTTAGTTTTGTTTTAATGAACGTAAAGGGGGATCATTTTTTTGGTTTGAGGATTCAGCCATCCCCCTTTACATTGAACAGTTCGTGTTCTGTCGGAAAACTGATCGGAAAAATTAACATGTTCCAAGTTTTTTTTGGGGTTTTTTTTTTTTTTAGACAGTCGGATTTGCCGTCACAAAATCCAAGCTGTATAGACTACAGCTTGGATTTTCTATCTTCATGATAATGGTTGACAGAAAATCTGACTGACAACCAGTGCTGTGTGGTCATACCCTTAGGCTATGTCTGCACAGTATGCAAAAACTATCATATTTTTGGCGGTTTTATGATCTAAAATGCCTAAAAATAAAAAAAAAACGAAAAAAAAAAAAAAAAAAATTGATTTGCATGCTCTACTTAAAGAAGAAAAAATTACCTGAGTCTCAAGGTAATATTTTTTAAATTTTTTTTTTTTTTTGTTACGATCATTTTCTGGTGCCAGCAGTTTGAGGAACATGTAAAAAAACGCCACAAAAAAGAAAGAGTCTTTCCATCGGTTTCCTCTACATTAAATTGTACGGCTCAACGGAAAACAAGCTAAAACCAACTGCAATTTTTGCACAAAACGTGACAAAAACCACGGTTATGCATGGGACAAAAAGTCGTCAGCATTCCGACGGCTTTTGCCCTATACTGTGTGGCCCTAACATAAGACTTAACTTAAAGGGGTTTTGCCACGATGTAATGTTGACGTGGGATCCTCCAAAATGGGTATTTAATCACTTTTCTAAATATTTGTGATTACAAAAAGTGAAGCCTCTGAAGCTACAAGCATTGCTCAGCTCTCCCATATTTTCCTGAAAGTCTAACATTATACACGACCAGGACACTGACAAGCTGATTCTGGCCGCGCTTAGTGTGTTTCACTTCTTATCTATGACGAGTGAACATGAACGAGCTTGCAAGGTCTGCTGAGAAAAAAGCAGTGTAATGAGCCTGTTTTCTTCGTATAGAATCCACTGGTTGTAATTTAATTATTTGAGTAAACATTGCATACCCTTCCTTCTTCCATACCCCTCCAGCCGTTCATGACTCAGCATGCTTTATCTATCTTCTCTCCTGAGCAGATAAGAGGTAAGGAAGTCACTTCGTGGCAAAACCCCTTTAAAATTGTCTTGGCATTAGACATTTTGCTTAATCTGCCCCCCTTGTGGTAACATTGTGTCATTTGACATTTAGATGTAATCTGGCGAAATTGTTTTCGTATGTCTATACGATTCCTGCTCTGCTTGCTAAGGGGTAAAATAATAAAGACATATCAAATATTGATTTAACACATTGTTAGTCATTCAAAGAATATAATAGAATGAGTATGTTCACCATTGCTACAGGTTCCTCTCTAGCATTTACTAAACCAAAAAGGAGCAATTATAAGAAATAAACTGAAAACACGTGTCCTTGTGTATCCGCACTTTACACTTGGTCGCCTAGGTATTCAGCAAAGTTTGTTATGAGTGCAAGGTGTAGAATAAACTCATTAAGCACACCCAATCCTCTATCAAAAAACTTTCTCCACTTATTCTACCATTTTATCCGGTATGCAAGCTTAAAGGGGTTTTCCCATCAAAGACATTTCTGGTTGATTTACAGGATATGCCATAGGCTATGTTCTCACAAATTATTATTTTGCAGTGAAATGAGCGCTTATTTCAGAGAAGAAATGCGCGTCAGCATGTTTTTATGTGCTTTTAAACGCACTTTCTTCATTTGATGTGTGTTTTGGTGGGCTGTTTTAATGCTTATTTTCATGCGTTTTAGGAACTTGATTGTATTTCATTTTTCTTTGGCTGCAATAGTCCTACACTCCCTTTTTTTTTGCATAATGTGTCAAATGGTGTGCCAAAAATTTGTGTGCCTGATGTGCACAATGGAACCCTGATATATTTTTTGCCCACATTTTGACAATTATGGAAAAATTTTAATTGTGGGCGTAAAAAAGCAAGCAAAAAAACAGTGTGAACTTGGCCTTAAATGTCCAATAGACGCCAGTCCCTGGGTCCATCCTGTGGGTATACCATGCCGGCTGTTCCCCTTACACCACGGATGTCTTGTCCAGTACACCCAGCCTCGAGCCCGAACCAACTCCTTGACTTTCTTGCCCTTCTCCTGGGACACCCATATTGCCTACATAGGTGTCCTCCTATCTTTTTCATTAGGATTCATATCCATACTATATCTCCTCATACTATATATCAAATTTGATGTCTCTTGATAAAGGCAATCGCCGAAACGTCCGAAAACTTGACCATCTAAATACTTATTTTCCCCCCACTACTATGTAAAGCACTAGTTGAGTATGTCCTTGTAAATATTTTCTGTATTCTTTGTTGTATGATCTATGCCTCATACTAAATAAATATAATTATACTAACTACTCCTTGGTGTGCGGTGGATTACTATATAATTGATATTTGGCCTGCCAAGCCCTTTCCACATTTAGCACCCACTTATAATTATATCCCTTATACTGGGGTTCATAACCATTTACCTTCTAAACATAGGTATAACCAAGTATGTCTGAGATGCATATAAACCTAAAATTTTGAAATACTTTAAATCAGCAACTTTCTTCCTATTGTATTCAGTTGCTGTAATGTATATATTTAGACTGATTAGATGCAACTATTTGGCTGGATTCTCCTGCCAAAACCGTGCTGACATGAAGGTCAATGCTGTTTTCAAATATGGCTACATGTATTTACCTCTCGTGCCCAGAAGTCCCCCATCTCTACTCTCACCAATCCCTGACTGTCTGTCTTCCATCAACCTCCTTCTTCTCCTCACGTCTCCTAAAACTAAATGTGGAGAAAACAGAACTAATCATCTTTCCACCATACCCAACTCTAACCCTTTGCCCCTGATCTCTCTATCTCAGACACGTGACACCTCCACCTGTACCGCAATTCGCTGCCTTTGGTGTAATCCTCGACTCCACTCTTCTTTCAAACCACACATCCCAAAACCTCACCTCAGCCTGCCGCCTCCACCTGAAAAACATCTCTCGCATCCGCTCATCCTCAACTATACACTACAAAAAGCTGGACCATGCCGCATGTCATCTCCCGTCCTAGACTACTGCAACATCCTTCTTGTGGCCTCCCATCTAGCACTCTTAGCCCCCTTCAAACAATTCTCACTCTGCCGCCCGTCTTATCCACCTTTCTCCCCCCCCAAATTCCTCGCCTCTCCCCTCTGCAATCCCCTTTCACTGGCTCCCCTTTGGGCCCAGCGAATAAATTTTCAAGTGCTAACTATGACCTACAAGGCTCCCCAAAAACCCTCCCCCCCTTTCCCTAATCTCGCCTAATTTCCAAATTTTCTCCCTCCCCGCAATCCCCGCCCCTCACAGGACCTTCTCCTCTGCTCCCCCCCTTTTATCAGCTCCTCACAAAAACCGCCCCCTCCAAGATTTCCCCCCTTCCCTTCCCCCACACCTGGAACTCACTCCCCCAAAACACATCAACTCTCCTAAAATTTTCCCACCAGCTTCAAAAGCAACCTGAAAACCCCCATTTTTTAAAGGCCCTTCCCCTAAAACCTAAAATAACCCTGCTGTCACTAAAAACCCTCCCATACATGTCTGCCCCTAAACCTTCTGTTTTTTTCCCCCCTTCCTTGTAGATTGAAAGCCCTCGCGGGTAGGGGCCTCTCCCCCCTCTGTCGTGCCAAAATTTTCCCTTCATTAATTATCACGTAAATTGTTTTACTTATGTTTTTGTAGTAACCCCCCCGAATTTTAAAACGCCCGGAATCAATTTGGGGCTTTAAAAAAAATTTAAAAAAATAAAAAATAATAATAATACAATCAATTTAACAGTTAAGCAGTAAATGGCTGTTGTATTGCAAAACCGCGCAGCCATTAACTATTGATATGCTTGTAGCTGATGTCCATTTAAGAACAGCGATGACTCAGCCATGTTATGGACACAACAAAGAAAAAACCCAAACCCCCTTTTCAGCTTACTCAAAAAAGGAAAGGGGAAAAGGTATACAATAAAAAATAAAAAAAAATCCAGTTTGGTGCATAGTAAAAACAGAGAAAGGGTTAAAATTTGGATCTCCCATAAAACGAATGGGGGAATCGTGGGAGAAACCCCCCCCAAATTTTAGCCCAAAAATTTCAGCTACCAAATTTCACGCTATTCCAAAGACGAGGGCAACTACGATGCTGGTTTTTTCCAAAAGCTCCCTTTCTGCCAAATGGTAAAATTTTTTTTGGGGCTATTTTGGGCTACAAAGTACGGATCGGGAAATTTTTAATATAATTCTCTTACACAGGGTGCACCTGCTTTACATAAGCCGCATTCAACCGTTGAAATGGTTATACATGGTTAGATTACAATGGCTGCTTTTTTGCAAAAATGACACCATGCCTGTCTAGTGGGTTGTATCTGGCATTGCACACAATTCTAAGTAGGCAAGGTTCACATTTGCATCAGCGGTCACTTCAAAACTCCCGTCACAGGGGCGGGCTCCCGATCCCCCTTAAATCAAAAAACCGACGGCCCCCCTTACTAAACCCCTTGGGCTACAAAGTGGCCCCAACTGGGGAAATTTTTTTCACGATTGGCCTTCATTTTTTTAACCCCTTTTAATTTCCCCCCAAAGAAAAAAAAAAAAATTTTTTCTTGTCTCCCCCTCGCCCTTTCCAAAAAACCAAAAAGTTTTTTTTTTTTCCACCTACCCAACAAAAAAAGGGGTTTTTTTTTTGGGGGGACAAGATTTTTTTTCTAACCCCGGGGTCAATAATCCTACCATACAATAAGGGGGGAAACCCCAAAAAAAATTTTAAGTGGGGGAAAATTTGAAAAAAAAAAAAATACTAAAAGTTTGGGGATTTTGTTTTTCCCCGGGGTTCAAACTTGGTTTAAAAAAGATTTTTTTTTAAAACTGTATTTACAGGGTTGGGGGCGCAAACCACCCCCTACCAAAAAATGTAGGGGTTCTGTTATGTTTTGGTGGCGTAAAAAAATTCCAAACATTTTCTATATTTGAAATTTGCGCCGCAGCGCCTTTTTGTGCAACCCAGAACTTTGTTGTACTAATATCTACGGACGTCAGTGGGGGGGCATTTTTTACGGGCTGAAGCGTACTTTTTATTGCTAGCAGTTTGGAATACAGTACATGGGACTGCACCAGCATGGTCATCTTCCTGTTCTCTGAGGCCGACTCATAGCGAGCTACAAGCAGCCTCAGAGAGGTTCTTACGAGGTGGCAAAACCCTTTTAAGGGGTTGTTCACACTGTGTTTTTGGATCCGATTTTGGACCCATTTTTGGATCCAAAAATCGCATCGGCGATCGGATCCTAAACGTATCCAACACGTATCCAACACGCAGCTGTGTAGATACGTGTTGGTTGCAACCCTATAGTTTTAAATAGGGCTCCTGTTGCGTCTTTTGGACCAAGAAGTGACATATCAATTCTTGAAAGGGATTCAAAAGACGGATCTGAAAGACACAACGAGACACCCATTGGTGATTACTCGTGTGAACATCGATGCGTGTTTCGCAGTAAAAGCAATGTAAATCACACTGCTGTTTATTAGATACGTGTCTGGGTCTAAAAACGTGTGTTCACGCGGACTCAACACGCCGTGGACCCTTGATTGCAAGTTCTGATGGGAATATTGAAAGAAAGCGCAGCATACTGTACGACTTTTTCCAGTAGATCAACGGACACAATAGCAAAGACTCGACCGACCCCATTATTGTCAATCTGGTCCGTCGGGAGCTGTTGGCGTCCGTTATAAAACGGGTCCGGGTCACCTCTGAAATGAAGATTTCCAATAGAACCTATGACGTAGATGTGGACCAGACGTAAAGCAGAACTGCTGAAACATTCTATTCCTAATCCATGTTAGAGCCCCATTCATGAAGGAAATACCAACGCCTCATGAAGGTAGTGGTGCTGGAATTTTCCACCTTCATGTCAGTAGCACATCTTCTGTAAACCATTCAGTGGCTTTGGATTTCACTAGCAGCCATGTACAGACGGTAGAGCATCAGAAATCCTACTGCTATTTTTAAAGAGAAGTCAGTGTGGCAGAACATCCTGCTATAATCAGAATATAATGCATTTGGAAGGATCACACTGTGTAACGGCTCGTTGGTCTAGGGGTATGATTCTCGCTTTGGGTGCGAGAGGTCCCGGGTTCAAATCCCGGACGAGCCCTTATTTTAAAACTAATTTTTTTTTTTTTTTTTTTAATTTAATTGGTTGAAGCTCACTGATGTAATATGTGATATACAATAATGGCAGCTTTATTTCTGCGCAGTGACAGAAAATCTATTCACTCCGTTTGCGGTTTTTTCCCAAGAGACATGTGATCTTCACTCCGACTCGTTGGACTAGTGAGAGGTGGGGAGGCTTCCTCCCGGTCCCTCCTTGTAGGTGAGCGATACCTCCGCTTCCTGTGTGAACTAGTGCACTCAGCTATGTACGTGACTGCAGGAAGCCGCAGGCAGCTGTGTGGTGTGACCCGAGCTCTATGTGTGGGCTGCCTGCTCACCCGGCGCCTATACAATACAGAGAAGTGAGTCCAAACTGATTCCAGTCACTTTATGCCGTCACCAAGCAGCTCTCCCGCCCATGATGTCATTGCTGTGACGTAATCCCAGTATTTCAGCTGAAATACAGCTATTAACTGTGGGGGCTTTAACCCCTTTAAAAAAAGCACTTTGAAGAGGAAGACATGAAACAAAGATTTTGTGCCCCCATCATAGGGGGAACTGTGAGGGGGCAGGGGGTGGTCAGCCGGGGTGGGGAAAACTTGCCAATCCAAGTCTCTGGGGGTGCGCCCACACTATGCCCAGCTGGAGAGCTGTGTCCTGAAAAGAGCTGCTCCAAATCCGGTTATTTAACCCGCTTGATGCTGCAGCGTCGTGTCCGTGGCATCTAGTTGGTTAATGGAGGGGGTACGCCAGGTTCCCTACTTTCACCCCATGGGCACACTCTAAACGCGGGATCACTGGGGATACCTCCATTTTTTACATGGCAAGCCAGAGACCAAGTAATGGGGGCTATATTCAGACTGCCACAGAGGCGCATGTCAAATACACTATAAGGGTATGTTCACACATTGTATTTGTTGGTCGGACTCCGGCACGTGGGTTGGACTACAATGCGCCCAAAGTACGCCCCACAAATACGGCCAAAATTCATTAGCAACTCATTGGAGAGCTATGATTTACCCGAGGTTTTCCATGGCGCCACGAGTAAATAGCTTAAGTGACATGTCACTGCTTTGCCCCTTTTGCCACTTCATAGAAGGTGAATGGAGCGGCCCGGCTGTTGGCACTGTTGAAAGTACACGCTGACCAGGACGCACTTTCAACAGCAAGCATATAGCGGCGCGTACAGGTACACACCACGCGGTGTGAACATACCCTAATATATGGTGAAATAGTAATGTGTTGCTATGTATTACAAAGTGATCATATAGTCTGGTCCCATAATTGGAGTAATAAAATGTAAGAAGCAAATAAATGAAAATAACTTGAAGGCTATGTTCACACAGCTTATTCACGGCGTAATTGCAGGACGGATTTCGCCGCTCGTGTAGAGGGGCGGGGGAACCGCGGGCCAGCATGGTCGAGGCACCATAGACATATTATCGATGGTGGCGCTATACCAATGGGCGGGGAGAACGTGGAGAGGAGACGGAATCATTAGTTCTCTATGAGAATGTGGATTACGGTAATGACTGGGACGGGTTTTCACCTGTAATCTCGCGAAGTACAGCGCGATTTTACAGGCATGAACTGAATCTCCGTCACACCCCAAAGTCAAGCCGCTATTGTGAACCAGCGAGGCGTCGATAGGCTGTTTTTTTCGGGGGCTCGGGACCCGAATAAAACACCCCTGTGACCCCGAGTCTCCCGGGCTCAAGGCTGCATTCTATGCGCTGGGCCGGGAGCACCGACTGGCCCTTTAGCTGCTTGTGCGCGCTGGAAGCACATGCAGCTGGGGGCTTCTGCAGGAGCATGAGAGCTGATAGCGCTCCCTGCCCCGAAGACAGTGTCGGACCGGAATTGTGAATGTCCATCGCTCGACGCTGCCTCTCATATGGCGACACAGCCCGTAATAGGGGCCGTGCCCCCCGAGGAGCTGCCGGAGGAGCGCGGCTGAAGAGGACGGGATCCCGACGCGGCCGCTCGACGGGGAGTTAAGGTGAGTATTTAATGCTTTTGTTATTTTTTATTGAGTTTATCTGCCTCGTGTCCCAATATATTAATCCTGTGCCCCTCTATAATACCTGCCTTTTCCCACTTAATGCCTGCCTGTGGCCCCCTTACCCTGCCTGTGGCCACCCAATATCCCTGACTGTGGCCCCCATATCCCTGCTGTTGCCCTATAATGCCTGCCTGAGGCCCCTACCACTGGTCTGTGGCTCCACCATATCCCTGCCTGTGGCCCAATATTCATGCCTGTGCCGCCCCTATAATGCTGGCCTGTGCCTATAATGCCTGCCCTGCTGGCCCCCATTTACAGCCGTCGGCCCCATATCCCTGTTCTGGCCCTATAATGCCAGCCTGTGGCCCCCCCAATTTCTGCCTGTGGCCCCCCACTACGCCTGCTGTGGCACCCATACGCTGCTGGTGGCCAACATATCCCTGGCCTTTGGCCCCCATATGCCTGCCCTGTGCCCTAGATGCCTGCCTGTGGCACCCATATAATGCTGTGGCCCCATATCACCTTGCCTCAGTGCCCCTATATACCTGCCTAGTTTGTGCCCCATCATACTGCCTGTGCCACCCTTATATACTGCCTGTTGCCCCACCTTATACTGCCATTGTGGCCCCATATTCCTGCTGGTGGCCCCATATACTGCTATCAGTGCCCCTATTATACTACTGAGGGGACTGTATACATTTAATTAAAGGAGTTGCTGGATGTGAGGATTCTAAGATATTTGTGTTCCAAATCCTCAGGGACAAGTATTGGCCGGGCGCAATCAGCATGAAGGTGTGCACCGAATGGGAGAAGGAGGAAGGGAAAGTGAACGACGTGATCAAGAAAAGACGTCTCAGGTGAGTCACTAAATGTAACTTGCGGTAATCACCTTTATATGTCTGCAGGAGCTAACATACAAATAGTATCTACACTATCTGTACACTTATGGGGTATATACAGTCCTCAGCGTCTGTGTAACTGTGTCTCACCAATTTTGGTCAACTGTATGGCGGTGGTATATGTAATAGTAGCCTGTGTACAGCTTCGATGGTCACATGTGGGGGTCGCGTGTTGGGTCCAGGGTATGGGCAGGATTATGTGAGCATTAAGTCTGTAATAGTTTGGAGGTCTTTGTTTTTAGGAGGGTTTTAGTAACAATCACTTGTCTGGTAGATTTGCTCCTGTGAAGGGGTGTTTGGTGACTGTTTAGGGGTATTGTCATAATGATAGGTGAGAAAGTTCTGAAAAAGTTAAATTTGTCATTGGTGATTTTTACTGGTACTGGTGACATGCTGAGGAGAATGGACGGGATCTGTGTGGAATGTGCAGAAAATTTGTGACAGGAACAGAAGGTTTGTTCTCTGGAAAAAAAAATCACGCAGTTCTAAAATGACGGCGTGGAAACATGTCGTGTGCACCCAGCCTCTACCACAGAAAAACACAAAGGGCCCGAAAGCCCGGAATGTTTTAGGACCCTAGCAACGACACAATGGTTAAGGTGAACATTGCCTTAATCTGCGCAGTGACATAAACAAATTAACAAAAAATAAAAAACACAAAACCCCTAAGGGCTTATTCACATGCAATTCTTTCAGAGACGGACCCGAGCGGCGCTTTTGAAAGTGCACTGCGATCTCTCATATGAACGGCCAACTGCGCTTTCACTCATAGCGAGCAGGGAGAATCTCCCTGCTCTTCTTGGATCCGTTCTGGGTTGTCCTGTCGGTCCAGAGGACGGATCACGTAAAGGGCTTGTAACACGGAGTGAAAAAAAAACTCCGTGTGAACGAGCCCTTATGTCCTAATAGAGAAAGCACGCTTTATTTATATATTTATTTACTTTTTTACTACTATGTTATTTAATCCGTACAATGAATACAAAAATAAAAACACACTGCTAGGTATGGCATGTTTTTTCATCAGTATAACTAAAAAAACCATATTTAAAAGTGCTAAAAATTTTTTATGTATCAAACATGATACTAATGAAAGCGTAAACCTATCCTGCAAATTAGTCCTTATACGTCGCCAGAAAAGTCAAAAGGTTTGGATTTTATAGAATATTGTGCCATAGGAACATGATTTTTTTTCCTTTCCTGCCACAGCCTGTTTTTTTTTTCCCCAACGAATTCGTTTTTTTCCTCCACGCCTTCCAAAAGCCACAACTTTTTTATTTTTCTATGTAGTCATATGAGGGCTTTTGAGGGACAAGATGTGCTTCTTAGTTGTGCTGTTGACCGTACCATAGATTATACTAGGAAACCCCCCCAAAATGTGGAGTGAAATGCGAGGGTTTTGTTTTCATGGAGTTCACTCTTCGGTATATATGATGTGGTATCTGTATTCTGCAGGGCGATGCAATTTGGGTGATATCAAATCTGCAGGGCTTTCATTATATTTTAGTACATCATCTTTTAAATTTGCGCCACAGCGCCATCTTCTACGACCAATAACTTTTATGTTCTTCTACCTATGGACCTGCATGCATGCTCATTTTTGTGGACTGAAGTATAGTTTTTCTTGGTACCATTTTAGGATACTTGTGACTTTTGATCTCTTTCTAGGGAATGTTCACATGGCGTATAGTGGCACGTACCTGTATTGCTTTTCCCCAGTGGGGATTTGCCGTTACAAATCCTCACTGGTGAAAATTAAAAAAATGTGAAAAATTAAAAAAAAAAGTAAAACACAAACACAAAAAATAAAATTAAAACACATACACTGCCCTTTTCCCCTCTACAAACGCCAATCGCCCCAAAAAAAAGATCAAAAATAAAATAAAGTTACCCATATATTTGGTATTTGCTGCGTGCGTAATTGACCACCCTATAAATATGTCCCGTTAATTAACACGTACGTTGAACGCCGTTATATAAAAAAACCAAAAACAAAAAGACAGTCACAGAATTGCCGATTTTTGTACATCCTCCAAGCACATGAAATGGAATAAAAGCGATCAAAAACACATATAAATGCCAAAGTTGTACCAATTAAAACGTGTCAGTTCATCCCGCAAAAAAAAAGTCCTTACAGTCCTCTGTATACGGGAAAAATAAAAAAGTTAGGCTCTCAGGAAGACAGCGATGCATAAATATTATGTACACAATAAAACACTTTTTTTTTTTTACAAAGTGCTTCAAATTTAAAAAAAACTATATTAAATAGGGTATCTCCGTAATCGTATCGACCTTGAGAGTTAAGCTAACTGGTCATGATAATGACGGTGAGCGCTGTTAAAAATAAAATAAAAACATCTACTAGGATTGCAGTATTTTCTTCACCTGCCTCAAAAAAACGGATTTTAAAAACTGATCAAAAAAGTCTTGTCCCAACAAATAAAAAAAATGATTATAATTAAAATCGTCAACTCATCCCTCAAAATAAACAAGCCCCTACACAGATCCCGTAACAGAAATAAAAAAGTTATGGCTCTCCGGACTATGCGATTGCAAAAACGTGTTTTCATTTTTGAATAAAGTTGTGTTTATATTGTGTATAAGCAGTTAAAAAATAAAACAAAAAAAATACATATTGGGTATCGCATGTAATTGTGAACGACCTGCTCGAGTAATACTAGCATGTCAGACTATACTGCACGGTGACCGCCACTAGTAAAAAATAAAAATAAAAAACACTACCAGGAATGTTGTATTTTGTTCAACAATGCTCACAAAAAACCTTAATAAGAAACGTGATCAAGCGGCATATGCACACATAATGGTCTTAATAATACGTCAACTCATCACAAAAACAAGCCCCAAATCAGCTCCGTCATACAGAAAACTGAAAATGTGTATGGCTATCAGAACAGGACAACATAAAAATTGCAATTTTTATAGACCTATTTCTTTGTGTAAAAGTAATAAAACATAAAAAAACTATTATAAAAGTATATCATTGCAATTGTTACCGTCCCCACATAGTAAAGATATCCTGTCATTTATACTGCACAGTGATACGCTGAATATTGAAGCACAAAAAAACACAATGTTGCGGAGTTGTGTTTTCCCCTCATTTTTTCATAGCCCAATGCAAAAAAAAAAAAAATTTGAACACCTGTGACACCTAAATGCACAATACACCCTAGATGAGATCTATGAGGCGTGCTGAATCCTAAATGGGGCGGCTTCTGGAAGGTATTCACCTGTTCTGGTACTTTGGGGGCTTTGTAAATGGCGACATGGGCCCCACCAAAATCTGCGTTCCAAAAGCCAAATACACTCCATCCTTATCGCTAGGCCATGCGCAAAAGCTGTTTACACCCACATGTTGTAGGGTATTTGCGAAACTTGGAAGAAATCCGTAACAAGTTTTGGGTCCTTCTTTTACCCACATGTGTTGTAAAAAATTAAAAAATTTTCAGCTAAAATTGCAGGATTATTGGAAAAAAAAAATTTTATTTTCATTTTCACAGCCTAACGCTAAAAACTTTTGTGATTCACTATGTCGGGGCTGATTACTCACTGCACTCTGGTAATATTCCGTTAAGGGTTGTAGTTTCCAATATGGGGTCTTTATAGGGGACGTTTATATAACGTTTTAGCACCTTAGGCCATGTTCAACAAGGCTTATTATGGATGACGTTAATTCAGTCCGTATTTACGCGTCAGTGTGCGCCAATTACGGGCTGAATCCGTATCTGGTAAACTACGGTAATGCACAGTTCTCATAGAGAAATATGCCATTACGTCTCCTCTCCCTGCTCGGCGACGACGCGAGGGTGGGATAATTGACAGGTCACTTGTCTAGCGGCGTATATTGCGCCGACAGCATCTGACTGGTTATGGGGCAGGCGAAGTGCCGGCCATCCGCTCACTCCCCCGATCCCGACCCCAACCGCGGCCACACGGCGTAATTGCGGGGCGAATTTATCGCCCCGAGTTAAGCCGTGTGAACCTAGCCTTAGAGTGGTCCTGAAACTTGAAATGGCCCCCCCTAAATAAAATACGTAATGGAAAATGAGACACCGGGTCCAGTAGGTGCTCCTCCTATTCTGGGGCTTGTGGTTGAGCATATAATGCACCTAGGGCAACATATGGTATATATCTGGAAATACGCAGGATCTGGGGAATCAATATTAAGTTTATTTCCCTGATCAACATTTACCGTATTTCTTGTGAATAATGTATAAAAAATTGAAAATCTGCAAAAAAAGTGAAATTTTGAAAATTTTACTTCCACCTTTTCTTTTAATTCCTGTGAAAAACTTATGGGTTAATAAACTTCCTAAATTGCTGTTTGAATACTTTAAGGGGTGTCGTTTCTATAGATGAGGTAATTTATAGAGGATCTAACATACAGGTCAATCAAAGTCACATTCAGAACTAGACGGGGGTCCCTAAAAAATGTATATTGCAAATTTTCTTAAAAATTGGACAAATTACTACTAAACTTTTTAGCCCCCTAATGTCGTAGAAAAAAAAAAAATAAATTTAAAAAATGATGCCAACTCTACAGCGCAGAACATATGGTAGATGCTTAGATGCTAGTTATAAACTATCTTTGTGTGGAATTCTATATGTCTTACATGCAGAAATTTTTGAAGTTTGAAATTTGGTTAAATTTTTCAAATTTTTCACGATTATTTGATATTTTTCACAAATAAAAAAGCATTTTTTGGAACCAATATTTCTTACTTTCTTAAAGCACAATTGTGTCACGAGGAAAACAATCTCAGCTTCAACATGGATAGGTTAAGTGTCAAAAAGTTATTCTGACATAATAAAAAAAAAAAGTGACAGATGCCCGATTTCAAAACATGGGTCTCTGTACAGGAGAGGCCAAAACTGGCCTCGTCCGGCTAAGGGGGTTAAACATGCGCCATGTATGAGGGAGAACGTAAGGAGTCGTGAATCGGAGGTTTGGGAAAAATTTTAGAGGAGTGGGGCTTCCGGCTTGCCGACTCCAACAACCCTTGCCAGTTACTGTGCGACCAAGGAATACGCTGAGAAATCATAGCACTCCAATGAGGATGCTATGATTTTACCATACTTGCTGGGCATACTGTGAGGCATTGCAGCGCAATTATTGCCAAAGAAGTACGTCCACAGATTACGGCATATGACATTACCCCTTATGGTGTATGTGACATGAAACTATTCCACTCTGTGGCAGAGCATAATAGGCTTCTGTATATGACGCCCATTACTTGGTCTCCGGCTGCCATGGCAAAAATATGTACTGTGATTGCGTTGTAGAGGTGCCCATAGGTGATATGGGGAGCCATACCCTAATTCCTATTTTTTGGGGGCGTGAAATGACCCAAAAAATGCAGTTTTGCCATTTGGAATTATTTCCTTAGATGGTGTTCAGTATATGGCATAAAAGAGGTTACATTTTAATAGATCAGACTTTTACAGACACAGCGATATCAATTTTGGCTAGCTTTCTTATTTGTAAAATGGCAAAAGGGAATTGATTGGAACGATGAATATTTTTTAGTGTTAAAACTTTTTTTTTATCTTAACAGTTATACTTATAGTCCCCACAGGGTACTTGACCACTATTGTGCTTGAGCGTTTGTACACCCTTCTGTGTTGTACAACTCATGCAGGAGGCTATTCCAAGATGACATAACGCAGGAAGTAATAGAAGCTCTAACATGGCAGTGCTGAAAGCCTTCATTAGGCTTCCAGCTGCCATGGCAACTGCTCAGCCCCCCGAGATCTCAATGCAGAGGGTTGGGGTGATAGAAGGTCGATCTGTGGGAGGAACGGTGCTGAGCATTCAGTCATTCATTTAGACGCTGCAGCCTCAATTGTTGTGGCGTCTAAAGGGTTAAATAGAGGGTGACAACTGTAATTAGCAGCTGCACCCACCACCCATGGAGCGGAATCAGCAAGTGAGCCCACTTCATTGGTCCTCTCCGGCATTATGATGCACCTGAGCGGCAAATTTCTGTAAGGGTATGTTCACACGATATACTGCGGCGCGTACAGTATGCACCACAGTACATCATGTCTTTCAGCAGCTTGCGCTAAGACGCGCGTAATCCCACGGCGCGTGGGGGGGAGGCTGGCAGCCCGCCAGCCCCATTGACATTCATTACTCGCGATGCGTATTCGGCGCAAGTAATTGACATGTCACTTATCTCCCCGCACGTACAATATGATTGTATTGTACAAGCGGGGAGAGGAGGCGTAATCCATAGTTCTCTATGAGAGCTATGGATTACCGTAATTATGGGGCGCATCTCGCCCATTTTAGAGCGCAAATACGCGGCGAAATGAGCACCGAAATTACGCCATGTGAACATTCCCTAAGACGTTAAGTAGCAGTTATTATTTAGGACTGCGAGAAGGGCCCTTTTAAAGCCGTGGGTGGCAAAAGTTCTAGCTTCACCATTGCCCTAGCCACTAACTACACCCCAGCTTTCATTTATCAAGTGCACTACAAGAAATGAATGCTGAGCAGTGATAGGTTGCTTGGGGCAACAAAGATGTGGTTCCTGTTAGTTTTCATGAATATCCCCAATGTTTATAGAATGTCCTGCTAAAGAGCTGAGACGTTACCTCAATTATACACACGTTGAGTAAAATACACCAATGCCCAGTAGAAGGTTTACACTTACCAGTGCCACATTTGAAAAACTGCTGCAAAAATCCATTTTGGATTTTTTTTATCAGCCTCTTAAAGGGGTTTTGCCATGAAGTTAAATTGACGTGGGAAGTTTGTAAATTAAATAATAAGCATTTTCTTCATTCATTATTATTAAAAATTCTGCACCGTTTTTGTCTTAACTGCTCCCTTAGTGATCGATTGTTTACAGCTCATCTCCAGGGGTTACGACCAGGGCTGAGAGCTCTTCAGTCCTGGTTGCACATGCTCAGACATCACGTCTTCTCTCAGGCAGCTACTGAGTGTTCAAACCCTGGGTGCTGTCATTCTACTCCCGTCCTCTGTACTCCTTAGTAGTTAGTCAAACAGTGCAAATAAATATAAAAGAAACCTCATTGAGGTCTCTGCATTGATAAAGAGGAAACAAAAACACACAGGTTTGGTTCCTGCAGGGATTTGAACCAAGGACCCTTGTGCTTGGAGGCAAAAACTTTACCTCTCAGCTACTGACAATGCTTTACATAAAAAGACCTTTCTTTGACTACAGAGGGGAAAGGCTTGCTGATGTCATCTTGCTGGGTCACATGATATGCAATTCAAACAAATCACACACGCCCCCTTCTGAGCACACAGAGCTGAAGAGCTGGATGCAGGAGGTAAGAAATGAGATCATGGCAAAACCCCTTTAAGCACCAGGCCTGAAAGAGGCTTTAATTACCAGCAACATGTTTTAGTTTGTTCCTGTCTGCATTTCAGCACTCATAACCTTTTTTTTTCAGTGACATAGCTGCATGAGGCTTTGTTTTATACTGGAGAAGTTTAGTTTTGCATATTTTTTTTTGTTTTACATAATTAAAATTTCATACTAAATAACCTGTTAAATTAATTCTACCAGTTATTACAGTAGAGTGAATAACTAACATTTTTTTTTATGCATTTGTTTGTTAAATGTTTGCGCAATAATTTGTTTTCACACTTCTTTATGTTGTGAAAGGGGTTTTGCCAAGAAGTGAGTTCCTCACCTAACAGGCTTATACTCCACTCTTGAGGCTTGAAAAAAGGGGCGTAGTGTTTCTGTGTTTAAAAACAAGTACCTCCTCTGTGATGTCATCACTCTACCCCCCATGCAGGCTCTTGATACTCAATCTCTGTAGTTGAGTAAACATTGTTTGGCTAATCCACAGAGGAGAACTGTAGTGTGCACAGGAGAGAAGATAAGCTCGAAGCAGGCAGCGTTCTTTCATTTGTTCCCAAACTGATGCGGGAGAGGAGGGGGGGCTGAGCAAGGAGCGTCTGCATGTTTACTCAGATAACTACATCACAACCAGTGGATTCTCTATACAAAATACACCGGATCTTTTCTCCCCAGTCCCTTCAAAGCTTGTTCTTGTTCCCTGCCATCACATAAGAAGTGCAAACAATGCAAGCGAGGCCAGATCAGCTCCTGTCAGCTCCTGGTCGTGTCGAATGTAAACTGTCAGAAAACTAAAGGCATGTATGAAGGCTGTAGATCTCACAGGCTTCACTTTTTTAATGACATATATTGAGAACAGTCATTAAATACCCATTTTGGAGGATCCCACGTCAACATTAGCTCGTGGCAAAACCCCTTTAACTTTTTTTGAGCACATTACAGGTTAACTATTTCTACACTTAATGTATTAGCATAATCATGTATACTAATACATTATACAGGTAGTCCCCGGGTTAAAAATGGGATAGGGACTGTAGGTTTGTTCTTAAGTTGAATTTGTATGTAAGTCGGAACAGGTTTATTTATTAAATGTAATTCCAGCACAAAAGTTTTTTTTTCCATTTTGGATAGTGCAGGGAAGGGTTTTTACATTTGTTTTGCTGTAGTGTCCCTGTTAAGAAGATTTCACATCATTTTCACCTCATGTGCTGCTGTGGCATGCTAGAACTTGTCGTTCCAAAGCTACATCTGCTGTGGAACATGGAACTACAAGCGCCAGCATGCCACTTAAGTCTCCGTTTGTAACTAGGGGACGGATGTAAGTCGGAACGGTGTCAGGCAGGGACTGCCTGTATACTGTGTCAGTATGAATGACACAGGCTGCTGTTAGGGCAACACACAGTGTTTCCTAACAGCATGCTCAGTACACAGAGAGACCTGGAGCAGTTCTTGGTGTCTGTAAAGACATTACCCAATCTCCATTGGGCACAAGGAAACCTGGTAATATGAGTGGGCAGGAGAATCCCTGTTGATCATGCTGTGGTCCAAAGCTGCAGCAATCAAAGAGTTAAACTACGGGAATCAGAGGAGCAGCTGCAGTGCTGGGAGCTGCAAACCTTGCTTTGAGGCACCAACATCATTTGGCATCGCTGCCAACAGAGGACCCCTGCGCAGTTGTTAGAGGGGTTGTCTCACTACATCAATTCATCTTACCTCAGTCCTGTTTTTTCAGTTTAATTTTTGAATTCAGGGGTATGTTTACTGGCTTGCAGTGAATTGTTGCTGAGGACACTAGGTCTGTAACTATAGCGACCAGCACTGGCAGCCTCGCAGGAGACACAGAACAGGTCTGCGGCTATAGCGACCTGAGGCCCTGACGCAGCCCCGACAAGAGGGGAGATCTAGGAATAGGTAGGATACTGTTAATGGACACATATTGCAAAGTGACTTGTTTTTGCAAGATCTTTAACATAAAAAGCAATTATTGTAGTGAGACAACCCCTTTAAAGAAACAATGCTAGAAAAATTTTCTTAAACTGGATAAAAAAAACTACAACTAGGTTATGTTCCTACAATGGATTTTTCCATCCCAAAAAATCCATCATGAGAACTATAGCAGAAATCCAGGGTAATACCCTTAGATTGTCGCAGACTTTCATTGCTATTCAGGAAGTGAATTAGATCAATTTCAATGAGCTTATCACTTCATTGGGGAAAATAAGTATTTGATACATTGGCGATTTCACAAGTTTTCCCACCTACAAACAATGGAGGGGTCTGTAATTTTTATCACACTTTATCAATTTTAGGTACACTTCAACTGTGAGAGACAGAATGTAAAAAAAAAAAAATCCATGAAATCACATTGTATGATTTGTAAATAATTAATTTGCATTTTATTTCATGACCTAAGTATTTGAAACAATAGATGTTTCCCTCTGTCCTGAACTATAAAAATTATTTATTGTGTGCAAAGTAGCTTAAAGGGGTTTTGCCACCATGTAATGTTGACGTGGTATCCTCCAAAATGGGTATTTAATCACTTTTCTAAATATATGTGATTACAAAAAGTGAAAACTCTAAGAGCTACAACATTTCTCAATCCCCCTTAGTTACCTCAAAGCTTCCACTGGACACGACCAGAGGAGCTGACAGGTCGTCCTTGCGTGAAACACTTCTTATCTGATGACAGGCAAAATGAATGAGCTTTTAAGGACCGGGTAGAAAGTGCAGTCTGAGGCTGTGTCTTGCTGTATTGAGAATCCACTCTTGTACTGTTATTATTTCAGTTAAGTTTTGAGACGCTCCCTTGGATTCCTCACTCCTCACTCACCCCCTCCCTCTCTCCCCTGCAGCTTCATGACTCAGCATGATTTGTATATATCCTGCTCCCGTGCTGATAAGAGGTAGGTAACTGGCGTCCTGGCAAATCCCCTTTAAAGGGGTTTTGCCACGACCTCATTTCATACCTCCTGCATCCAGCTCTTCAGCTCTGTGTACTCAGAAGGGGGCGTGTGTGATTTTTTTGAATTGCATATCATGTGACCCAGCAGGATGACGTCACCAGGCCTTTCCTCTCTGTAGTGAAAGAAGGTTGTTATTATAGAAGGAAGCAGATACTCTGAGCTCAGAGGTAATTTTTTGTTTTACAGCAAAAAGGGGTTCCGGGGTTCAAATCCCGCAAAAACTTTCCTGTGGATTTTTTTTCCTCTTTATAAATGACAAACCTCATTGGGGTTTCTTTTTTTTTATTTCATTTTTTGACTTATTATACTTGTCCAAAGGACGGGATAAATGACAGCACCCAAGTTTGAACCTCTACCCTGAGAAGAGATGATGTCGGGCAGTGCCCAACTGGGGGCTCAACCCCCGGGTCTACCCCCGGAGATGAGCTTTAAACAATGGACCCTTTAAAGGGAAACAGCAAAATCAAAAACGGTGAGAATTTTAATAATGATGAATGGTGAAAATGTTTTTTTTTTAAATTTCAAACTTCCCACTCAATTTTATTTTCGTGGCAAAACCCCTTTAGGCTATGGTCACACGGGTTTTTTTGGGCCGCTTTTTGCCACGTTTCCGGCGACTTGCTCTAATACGAGCAAAAATGCCCCCAATCTTAGGGGAAAATTCGATAGTTCTATAGAACTAGGGATTACGCCTCCTCTCCCTGTCGTACAAATCGATTGCGACAGGGAGATAATGATTGCCTTACTCGTGGCGCTTTCGCGCCATGAGTAATGCATATCTATGGGGCCGGGGAGTGGCCCCCCGCGCGCAGTACGCACCGATCAGCCAGCTCCCCAACCCCCAAAAATTGGGGAGTAGTACCCCCAAATAAGCCGTGTGAACATACCGTAAGAAAAAATAAATGTTTTGGGCATTGTCATGTTTTATGGCTATGTAGAAATATAACAGTAGGTCATTTATTATTTAGGACATAGGAACAAATATATTGCACTACACAAAAGGTTAAAAATCCTACGCATCATAGTGTTCTAAAGGTTACCAATGAATAGGGACACATGTCTTATGAATAACAATGTGATTGGCTTTAAGTCATATAATATGGGTGTTCACTTGTCCCAATACGCAAGCGCCGTTTTTTGGTCTGCTTTCCGCCAAACATACTCTTGACGCCATATTCTCGATATAAGCGAACTTTAATATACCAAAACTAGACGCGTTACACGCAGGATACGACACATTGTAATGCGCATTAAACATAGTAGCAATGATACGCTGTGCACCGCCATAATGCATTGCGCATATTGAGGCGCATTACATACACTAGTAATGATACGTTACACAATGCTCCTCAATAGGCGCATTACATACACTAGCACTGATACGCCATGCGCCGCGATTGCGCAATGCGCCTTTTTAGGCGCATTAAATTTACTATGCAAGGTACACCAGACGCCAGACTTTTGAAAGTATCGTACTTTCAAGCGCACTTTACACTGATTAAATGTGCCTAAAATCTGCCGCAGTGACACCAATTTTCGGACATGTCGCCCTTAGTGTTCACTTGCTGTGAGCAAGGGCTCCTTAGAGTTGGAAATGTGTCAGTGGACACCAGACAAGAGTTTTAACTTTATCTCTGTTTGGATGTTTATGACCCTAATAAAGTAAGAAGGATGTTTTATGCTGGATAGATTACTCCTTCTTCCAAGAGGAGAAGTTTTCTGCTATTAACCAACTGGCCGTTGGGGATCCGTGCAGTAAGCTGAGAAAATACCTGGGTCCTGACATACATGAATTATTATCTACAGAAGGGTGAATGCTACAAATGGTGCCTAGTAATGCACAAAATATAACCATATTACTTACAAAAATCTAAATGTGCTAAACCTAAAGTTAATCAATTAAATACAAAATATATCCATAAAAATATATTTTATTACAAATATTTAAAACGCTAATATAAAAAAAAAAAATCTCACAAAGTAACAGGTATTACCGGAAAAGGAAAAATAGTACATAGCAAATGTAAGGCAATTCATAAATATACAGTGCATATAACATGATAAATTTACAAATGCAAGTGCATAAATTAAATATCATATATACAAACATATATATATATATATATATATATGTATATATATATATATATATAAATAGGCACCACATTAAATAAATACATAAAGGGGTTGTCTCACTACAAAGATCATAGTATAAAATGAGGGGACCAAAAATCTAAGCACGTACGTCCTTGGTTACCCTTAACAAAGTGCTATGGTTTATGTGGTTTATGAGAACAGGCTGCTTTATTTGTGCTTAGCAACCGTGTGTGAGCCCAGGTCAGCTTACGCCACGCTAATGTATTACTGGCTGTCGGCTGAGCGGTATGTCCCGGTCAGGTCGCGTAAGACAACGCGCACGCTATGTGGATGCAGTAAACAGGTCACGGACGGGAACGCAAGGTCGCAGATGGGAGTTCATGTACAAGCAGCATGCACGGATGAGAGGGAGAGACAGACTATTTTGTGACACAAATCTGCAGTCCAATGTAAATCATAGACAGAGAGACCACAGCTGTATACAGAAGTCCCATGTAAGATTTGCAGTCTCACACAAATTACATACAGGGGGAGAACGCAGCTGTACTGTGCAGTCCCACGTAAAACTGCAACATAGATGTGCAGTACCCTGCAAACCAGTTTTGTGCCTCATGTGCAGTTCCACATAAATCATAAACAAAGACAACACAGTGGTACACAGCAGTCCCATGTAAGATGTGCAGTCCCATGCAAATTCCATACAGAGCGAGAACACAGCTGTACTGTGCAGTCCCACGTAAAACAATTTTGT
This sequence comes from Phyllomedusa bahiana, assembly GCA_025379985.1. Classification (NCBI taxonomy): domain Eukaryota; kingdom Metazoa; phylum Chordata; class Amphibia; order Anura; family Hylidae; genus Phyllomedusa; species Phyllomedusa bahiana. The sequence continues at coordinate 94,033 of JAODAL010012556.1, forward strand.
GACACAGATGTGCAGTCCCACGTAATTCACTTCTGTGCCTCATGTGCAGTCCCGCATAAATCAAAAACAAATAACACAGCGGTACACAGCAGTTCCATGTAAGATGTGCAGTCCCACCCAAATTACATACAAGGAGAAAACACAGCTGTACTGTGCAGTCCCACGTAAAAAAAAACTTGTGAGACAGATGTGAGGTCCCACATAAACCACTTGTGAGACAGATGTGCAGTCCCATGTAAACACAAACAGATAAAGCATACAGTTTTGTTCTGCAAATCTTTAGAGGTCAGAGGTGTAATAATCTGCAGAATATATCACTGAGTGAGAGAGAGACAGAGAAAAAAAAATCACCCATCTTTCCCAGAGTCCTGAATATCAAATGCCCATTCTAGTTACAAAGTATGTAGAGAGAACGAGAAATTTAGATCGCGTTACACTTAGTTACAGCTGAGAAGCTCTCCCTTCCCCCAGCTCACACAGAATGAATCATCAGGTGCATACTTTGGGATGTGTCTGCAGAGAGTGAAGATAATCCCTGCTGGGAGGAGAAACACACCCCTCCATTTCACAAGCTCTGCTTGGCAATCAGCAGAAAAGGCTGCCAAATGCTGGAACGAGACAACCCCTTTAATACATAAATATTTTCCAAAATAAAGTGCAAGTGCATCAGTGTCCACAGCTAGTTACCCAAACACTCCTGACGCACATTACGCACCACTGCTTTGTTTGGCACATGTTTATGTATTAACTACGTATTGATTTAATGTGGTGTCTATTTATATGCATATTTTAGTATACATGATATTTAATTAATGCACTTGTAAATTCATCATGTTATATGCGCTGTATGTTTATGAATTGCCTTAATAATTAATCAGTGTCACATTCCCTATGTACTCTTTTTT
>JAODAL010012557.1:0-94934 GCA_025379985.1 Phyllomedusa bahiana
CCCACCCCCATCCCCGTAAAAATTTCAAAAACTATTCGGAAAAAAATTTTTTTGGGGGGTTTTCCCGGGGTTACAGGTAGGATAGGAATTCCAACAATGGAGGGTTGTGGTGGATAGGGGCACATAAGAGGACTCTGCAACCTGCTAAAAATTTTTCGGGGAAGCGGCAAAACATCCTTAGGGGAATTTTAATTTCCAAAAAGGGGCCCAAACGTAAAAATACAAAAAAACAAAAAGTCCCAATGATCTCCTACGCCAAACATATTGGGCTTTTAATCATGCATCGGGGAAAAAAAAACTGAAATGGGGGAGGCCAAGAATCGTTGAATCTTGGCTGGGGAAGGGGGAAAGGACTTAGACAGTCAAGGAACCCGGGCGACTTACAAATATGGAAATAAAGCGGGAAACTTTGGGCGGGGGCTAAAAAAAGGGGAAACCTCCCAAATCGGTTTCCAACACTAAAGGAAATGGAGGGGGCAATGCATAGCTCGGTGGGGGAAAATTGGGAAAAATCCGAAATTTTTCCAGAAATTTTATACAGATGAACTTTGAATGATGACATTCATGCAGTTGGAGGAAACAATTATCTCCCAACCCTGTGGGAAAGGAATGCCAAGTTTTGGGGTTTCCCCCCAAATCCTCGGGAAGAACTAAGAGAGCAATTTCTGAAACTCAAGGCAGGCAAAGCCCCCGGGGGCCAATGGCTTTTCCCGAATTCTTCAAATTTTAAAATCAAAAAATTTTCCCACCCCGGTTTGTTTTATATAATCAAAAACTGCAGGGTGCGCCAATTTCCCCAAGGTTTCAAACACACGCCATCAAGGTACTACACAACCCCAGGTAGGACCCCGACACAAGCTCTTACAGGCCAATTAAATCAAAAAAGTAATTTAAAAGCACTAGAAAAAAATTTTTAGCAGATGAGGGCCCGGGAAATCCTAAACTTTTTGGTCCCAAAAAGTTGGTTTTGAAGAAATAGATCCGAGTAACAACTCAGAAAGGTTATGCTGCCTTTAAAATGCCAAGGGAAAAAAATACCCTTTCCGGGGGGAAAGCCCAATTACAATAGATACAGAAAAGGCCTTCGATGGGTGGTTGGGGATTTTTTGAAATTGGGGTTCTTGAAAAATAAAGTTAAAGGCCCCTTTAGAACCTTTCTACCAGTACTCTATGACAAACCCTCGGGGGGGGTTGTGCATTCCGGGATTTCTGTCCCAAGCTTACTCTTCAGCGTGGGAGAAAAGGGATGCCCACTTCCCCGCCCTCTTAAATCGGGCAGTGGAGCCATTCTCAGTTCATTTTTTATGGCTTTCCAGGGGAGGGGAAGAACAAAAACCCCTGTTTGCTGTGAAAAATTTTTTATAGGTAAACCCTTCAAGGTTAGGAAAAAATTTGCTGCAGAACTTGGGTCTCTCGACTTTTCAGCTTTAAAAAAAAATAAAATAAAATTTTCTAATTTTTGTATATGGGAAAGAAACCAAAGGATAATAGGGGGGAAGCCTTATAAGAGGTCCCGATAGCTAAAAAAATTCATCACATCTTAGGGAAAAAAAAATAGGGCGCACACAAATCCATTTATCTTTGAATTTCCCCCCCAAAAAATTCAGAGGAAAAAAAAAGGATTGGGGGAGATGGCCCCCGGGTTCCCCCTTTGCATTTTTTGCGAGACCCCCAATTTTGGTCCGAATGATAGGTTTCCCAAAGCATGCTCTACCCCTATACAGGACTAGATCCCGCTTTAAAACACAAAGATGTAAACAATCTTAAATTTCAGCCTTCATTAAATTCATTTTGGTGTCCTCTAAAAGGAACATAGGATGATCTTATCATGTTACATTCATTACTAAATCCCAAGGGGGAATAAAACTTCCCAGATGTGCGCACTTATATTTTATGCCCTGTTTTTTTGTTTTTTTTGAGGCATTGTTTTGTCTGCGATCGCAGGCGCTGATTTTATTCACCTGCTGTAGAGGCGTCATTTACAACACCCAATGGTCACTGGCGGTCCCTGGCTTCACACCAAACGCTTGCGCATTTCCAGCCTTACCATCAGGGGTATTTTTTATTACTATAAGACACACATAGCGTCATGGAGTCGATCAGGAAAAAATTTGGAATTTACCCTAGGTCCAATAAGGGGTAAAATAGAGTGATCGACCCAGTAGTGGCATTTGAGTTTACCCAGGGTCTACAAGCAATATACAATGTCAATATTTGGAACAGAAAGGAGTTCTTAAGCTTCAGCATATAATATGACACAGAGGTAGGATGGATCTCAAACTTTAAGGATTTTTGTAAGTCATACGATATTCCAGCATTCACATTTCTGTGTCTATGGCACATGTGACAGTTTCCTGCCGATCTAGACTGAGTGACCTACAGGTAGGTCTTCAACGACTAAATTATTGAGAAGTTTTATCTCAGACCCTAATATTAAACATACTCTCTCAGTCACTATATAAGGTATTATAGAGACCCAGTAAATACAATCAGAAGTTTAATCTTTTAATGCATTGGGGGAAGGAGTTTCGAAACCCGAGATGCATAAACCTAGGGCTAGAGGGATGAACATAAATCAGCCAAAACATCATAATAAGTGAAAAGTGGGAAAGAATCTTATTTTAGAGTACATCCACAAAGGCAGTGTACGGGTTTCAATATACCTTCCCACTCAGAACACCTGGGGAGATTGATTAGCCTGCAATAAAAATGTGGGATTACAGAGACTTGACATGGTGCATGAATGTGGCACTGACGCAGTAGGTAGAGGAACTTTGGAAGAATGCTGTTGGATTTACTGTCAGAAAAGGAGATGTCTGGCCTGGACCTAAAGCCAGAGTGGTGGTGGTTACACGATTACCACCGCTGGGGGGCAAGCTAATCCCACTTTGTACATGTAATTCTGATGGGAGCGAAAGTGTATCCTGGAAAAAATGGATGATACAGACATAGATCCATTAGATAATGGTAATTAAACCATATTAAGAAATACATGTCTTTGGAAATTCAAATAACAGAGGCAGAAAAGGATATCACAAATCTGACTAGGTTCTCTTAGCACGTTGGCAACCGTTCATGTCAAGGATTCATGTAAGATGAGGAGGGATCGCTCGTCTTGTATTTCCATTCAGGTATTCTGGGTTGGTAACTGAAAGCTGGATCTTTCGAACCTTGGGAAGATCTTAACTTCCATAAAAAGGACCATGGGGTAGATGAAGGAGGGTTCAGAATCTACTACCGCCAACTCAATCTTACGGTAATCTCTCCAAACAAAAAAAAACAATATATATATATCCCCCTTCACCTCCACTGATCACTTGATCATTTAATTTCTTACTACAATTCCCAATATGAATATGCCTCTAGATGTACTCAACAATTAGATCTGCTAAGTAAGTTACGGACACTGGGGGCGTTAACTCTCTCTTCTGTTTGGCTCGGAGTTACAGTTTTTAGATGTTGTTGAGACTGTGTTAACATTTTTTCATTTATCCATTCTATCCTTGTTTCACTTTGATATTGACGGACTAGTCGGACAACTTAACGGACATTGGACTAGATTGTGATTAGTGTTGATGGGTCAATCCTCGTATATAGATTCATTAATAGATTGTGAAAACATTATGTAAAGGGGGCGCTCCGGGTCCGTACCCAGACCCACGACACTTGATTAAGAACCCGATGGTTAAGAAATTTCCCACTTCCGAAGGGCGATTTTGTGGGGTTGGTGTGCGGAGTCGGGGAGGGTCCACATAGAAAGGGAAACAAAAACAAAACCTACAGTTGAGATTTATGTGATCTACGATATGAGACGTTTGCCCAAATTATAAGAAACAACATTTTTGCACATATTCTTACACTGGAAATAGCAGGAAACAAAATGTTCATGTATATGATTCAATGTCTTGTTGCAGATTGTTCAGTCTACATTATATTCGGAAAATCAATAAAAAGAGTTTTAAAAAAAAAAAAATCGATATTTTGACGTTTCTGGGTTTTCTTTGAGCAGCTACAAATTGATATTTTGACGTTTCTGGGTTTTCTTTGAGCAGCTACAAAATTTATGTTAAGCAACATTTACACCAATCCAAACTCTAGCATGTTCACTAATAATATTAGTGTATTCCTTTCGAGAAATAATGGTATATGCATTTAAAACTGTGTAAACTCCACAGTCATAGGTATTGCTTTGTTCGCATTTGCAATCCTCACACAATGTACTACACATATTTATTTGACTGGTAAAATCACCCAGCTGGTAGACATGCTAAGCTAACAGGAAGTAAGAACAGATAAATGTTTTTTATTGGCTCTTTTTTAACCCCTTACCGACATTAGCCTGTACTCCATACGCGGCAATGACGGGTGGGGTTCACGAATTGCAGTTTGAGTACGTTCACGGCGATATTGCGCGCTCTACAGGCGGAAGCGCGACAAGACTCGCGGACATGGAAACAGCGGTATATTACCGCTAGCATCATGACGCATCCCCCACGGCCGGAGTGAGCCCGGCGCGGGGGAATTAATCACCCCGATGTAGCAACATCGTGGGTCGCGACATCGCGGCTGCGGGCAGCCAGGAGTGAGCTTCCTGCGCCCGGACGGATCAGGCGCAGTAAGGTGTCTGAAGCGCCACTACTGAGTCTCCCTACCAGGCAGCCCTGGTTGCTGAATGACGCATCCGGTGTTGTTCTGGTGACGTCACGATGCCCACAATGCTTATGTGGGCACAGAGCAGCACCCGTGGAACTGACATTTGCCATGGAAGACAGCATACAGCTATATTGTGTATGCCTGATCTCAATATTGCATGATCGTCTCTGACGATGTTCATGCACATTCACACCTGGGGAAAGTGTATAAAAGTGTAAAAAGTTAAAACACAAACACAAAAAAATACAAAAAACAAGTACATCTACCTTTTCCCCTTTTACAAACGCCAATGCCCAAATACAGATCATAAATAAAGTACCCATATTTGGTATGCCGCATGTGTAACGACTCACACTATAAATCTGTCATGTTAATTAACCAGTTACAGTGAACGCCGTAAAAAAAAAAAAAAAAAAAGTCACAGAATTGCGATTTTTGTTCATCCTGCAGCACTAAAATGGAGTTAAATAATGTCATCAAAAACCATATCAACAATCAAAGTGATGCCAATTAAAACGGCAGTTACATTCACGCAAAAAAAGTCATTACACAGCTCTGTATACGGAAAAAAATTAAAAAGTTCTGGGCTATTAGAAGTTAGCGAGCATAAATATTGTTTTACACAAAAAACTTTTTTTTCAAAAAAATTGTGCTTTCATAATTAAAAAAAACTACATAAATTGGGTATCACCGTAATTCAGGGACTCAACACACAAGTAGTAAAACTAAACTTGTCACGGATACTGCACGGTGAACAGCTATAAAAAAAAAAAAAAAAAAACACTACTAGGATCTGCAGTATTTTTCTTTCACACATTCCTTCACCAAAAATAACGGATTTAAAAAAGCGATTCCATAAAGGTCTTGTCCCCCTCACAAAAATTTTACAATGAAAATGTTCAACTCCATACGCAAAAGAAAAGTCCCTATAACGCTCCATAAACAGAAATAATAACAACTGTTATGGCTCTCAGGGAATGTGGTGATGCAAAAAACGTGTTTTACTTTTCAAATAAAAGTGTTTTTATTGTGTAAAGCAGTAAAAATTAAAGAAAATATATAAATTGGTATCGCTTAATCGTATAAACTGCTGAAGCAAAAACTAGCATGTCATTTATACCACCACATTGACCGCTGCTAAAAAATAAAAATAAAAAAAAACACTACCCAGGTTTGCTGTATTTTGTACAAATTATGCCTCACAAAAACCTGAAGTAAAAAGTGATCAAAGCATCAACATTCGCCCCCGTATCTGGGTACCAATATAAAACATCACTCATCTAGTTACAAAAAACAAGCCCACTCAAGCAGCTCCTTATGCAAAAATTAAGAAAGCTATGGCTGTCTCAGAAATAGGACTACATAAAAACGCAACTTTTTATGAAAATCTCGCTTCTATTGTGTAAAAATAATATAAAATTTTATTATAGTTTTTATTGGTTTTATCATTGTAATTGTACCGACCCCCATAGTAAAGTTATCCCATCATTTATTCCCGTATGGCAAATACTGTAAAAATGAGGCCCAAAATACACATATGGCCGGAACTGCGTTTTCCCCCTCCATTTCCATGGCCCAATGCAAAAAAAAAATATGGAACACCTGTGCGCACCAAAATGCTAAAAATTACACCCTATGATGAGATCCTTGAGGGGTGTTGATCCATAATGGGAAACTTTGCAGGTTTAACCTGTTCTAGGAACTTTGGGCTGCTTTGCAGATGCGAATGGCCCACCTAATATCTGTGAGCCAAAAGCCAAATAGAGGCTCCTCCACTTGTACCCCTGCCATGAGCACAAAAAGACAGTTTACACCCACAAGTAGGGTATTGCCGGACTTGAAAAAAAGCCCCAAAATTGTGTTACACATTTTTCGTCCAAGATTCCTTGTAAAATTAAAAATTTTCAGCATCTAAAATTGCAGATTATGGAAAATAAAATAATATATTTTTTTTATTTTTTCAGAGCCCGATCGCTAAAAAAAATATGTGAAACGCCTGTGGGTGATATACCTCACTACATTCTGGATATAATTCGAAGGGTGTAGTTTCAAATATTGGGGGTCTTTTTTAGGGGTATTTAATTAAGTTTAGGAAAACCTTAGGGTGTCCGCAAACCTGAAATGGCCCCTAAATAAAATTGTATTGAAAATGAAGGTCCACAGGAGTCCAGTGGTGCTCTCCTATCTGGGGGCTTGTGGTTGAAGCCAAATAATGCAACTAAGGCACACATATGGGTATCTCTGAAAACGGAGATATATGGCGGAATCTAATATTAATTTGCTATTTCCTGATCCACATTTACCGTGATTCTTGTCAATAAATGTATAAAAATGAAAAATCTGCAAAAAAAGTGAATATTTTGAAATTTTCATTTCCACTTTTGCTTTACATTCCTGTGAAGAACACCTATTGGGTTAAATAAAATTCCTAAAATGCGGTTTTGAATACTTTAAGGGGTGTAGTTTCTTAGATGAGGTCATTTATGGGGGTATCTTACATACAGTCAATCAAAGTTCACGTTAGAACTGGGACTGGTCCCTAAAAATATTGTAATTGCAAATTTTCTTGAATTTTAGAAGTAATTTTTCAATTTTCAAGCCACCTAATGTCGTAAAAAAAAAAAAAAATACATTTAAAAAAAATGGATGCCAAACTACAGCAGGACTATTGGTGTAGGATGCAAGTTATAAACTATTTTGAGTGGAATTAACTATCTGTCTTCATAACTGAAATTTTTGAAGTTTGAAATGGTAATTTTTCACATTTTTTCACGATAATTTGATATTTTTCATCAATAAAACACACATCATATTTTTTGGACCAAAAATTTCTTTATATCTTAAACGTACAATGTGTCACGAGAACAAGCAAACAATCTCTCTGAATCACATGGATAGGGCTTAAAAGTTCGTCAAAAAAGTTATTTTCTCACATAAAGTGGCACATGACCATGATTTAAAAAAATGGGGTTTCTGTCAGAGACGCAAAACTGGTTCCGGGCGTGGTAAAGGGGGTCAATGTTTTTTGTCAATTTAGTCATGGATGACAATTTCCTTAGTTTTAAATATATATCCACTACTAAAGCACAATGTTCACCAGGTCCATATATCATCGGTGTTAGAATGGATCAAGTAATATATCAATGTTATGGGCCTGGTTGCTTCCTAAGAAACTATAGAGTAGACGACTGCACCCTTTAACAATGCTCTGAAAAATATAAACTGGACACAATAAGATTTTTTCTGCATATTGGCACTTACATATAAAGTTCATAATGGCCTCCTCTATAACTTCTCTACAAAGCCATTTAAGGTTCAAGGGTTTGTTTCAAGTCATCTTTTAGAATTTCCATAAAAATAAAGTCCTCCTTTTTAGGCTTTAGATTCCATGGTTCATAATTTTCTTCATTCATCAAGGGTTTTTTGGCGCTGAATGTTTTTGGAAAAAAGTATTTTTTGTGAAACCTGTAGGAAATAAATCACTAATGTCTTCATTAGTATTCATCAAATTTTGTTTGAGAAACAGTATGAATCTGGAGCTGGTAAAATATTATAGTCTTAGTCATCAAGCCTTGGCTTCTTCCTTCCAGATTTTTTGTCTCTACCTCTTTTTTTCTTTAGGCTCGTTCACAAGGCTTATTTCTGAAACATATTTACAACGGATTTCCGATGTAATATACGGTTCTAAAAAAATCAGTTGAAAATCAGTTGCAAATACGTGCCACTAAGTGTGGCACGATTTGTAAACTGATTTCCCGACGGATTCACCACCTACAATCATTGTAGGTGGTGAATCCGTCCGGAAATAATTGACATGTGAATTGTTTTTCCGTCCGGATTGCCGTCATCAATCCGCGGCGGCAATCCGGAACGGAACTACGCGTCGTGTGAACGACGAGCCGTATTTTCTATTGAAATCAATAGAAAATAGGCTGTGACTTATTTCGGACGGATTTGCCGACGGATTGACGATCGTCAATCCGTCGGCAAATACGCGGCGAAATAAGCCGTGTGAACGAGGCCTTAAAAGCAAACTTTATGTATTTTTGTCATTCTTTTCATTCTCATTAAGTCCAACAGACATTTCAGCTGCAATAATGTGATAGCATTTCCCAGTACTGATACAAGCGCATTTTGTTCAAGCTCTCACTTATGTTGTTTGTTGCCATATAATCTTTTCTAAAAGCGGCAAACTGTTTGGTAGAGAAATTTGTTGAGTGTGTTGGTAAACTGCCCTTGAATTGGTGATCAAAGTATACTTTAAAAGCTTTGCTCTACATTTTGGTATAGAGCTCATATTTTTGATGGTATTCCTCAAGAGAATTTGTCTTGATAAGCTGAATCATATAATCCCTAAGTACCTTTAGATCGTCTTTTTTCCCCACCGTGATTTCGAATCCATGTAGCAACATCTCTTTAGTATATGAGTAACACAGTGAACATTTTGTATTCATGGAAAGTTTTTCTCCAGTGCCTTTATAATTCCTGGATCTCGATCGGTGACAATTGGCACAGATGTCATATTTGTGCAGTTCAGTTTGTTGACAATTTCATTTAAAAAATATTCATGATCCTTCATGAATTTTTTTTACATGTAAAAAGAATGGGAATATCGGGTCATTTATCAGTGCCACATTTCTCATAACTAGTGGTGACAGATAAGTCTCCAAGGTTGAATGTGGTATCGTATGACAGCAACTGTGGCAAAGTAAGATCTTTACAGGACAGGTCAATAAGTAAGCATGTTTCTTTAATTATGTCAGGATGAACAAATGATAATTTAAAGTACAGGAAACATTTGAATCCTAATAAAAAATGACTCCAGTTGGTTGCAAAGCTCAAGTAGACAAAAGATTTCATCATTACTGGTTTTTCTCTCTTTTATTTTGAAGCCCATATTTTGAATTTGTTTTAGTTTGCGAGGTTAAGCCACAGGCATGTGCTGGTTGTCAGACTGTGACCTATTTGTTAAACTCCTATATGTCTTTTTTTATAATTTTTTGATTTTAACAATTCTTCTTTAGCACTACTAAACACTGTTTTCATTGAAGGAATAAATGGTCGCTGTGAAAGCTTTTGATACCGTTGGGTGAGGGCCTGTGCAGCTTTTTTCGTCACCAAGATTATCTAAGGGAATCAACAGAAATCAACAAACTATATGTCATTCGTAATGTTTTTCTTGAAACCTGACAGCGTTTTCTTTTTCACTCCATCTGGATCTTTAAGGTAGTAGTATTTTTAATAACTGTAGGTAAGTGTTTAATATGAGATGTCACATTAGAACCTTTACAAACCCACCTATACTGGTCATACTTAAAATCTGGTTGATGTGACCTATCCTGTGACACAAATACTTCTCCTCCTTTAGGCATGTTGTAGCCGCCAAAACGGCGTTGATGTTGATCGGGTTTTCAAATTAAAAATCAGTGGAGGTAAAAATGTTCAAAATTTATTTAATGCAAGTATTGGAAGTCAGCAGCCTGTATAATCCTTGTCTTCTAACCCAGACAAAGGAAGTTCCCAACCTTTATAGCTCAATCCCTACCCCCTTCTACAAGAATACTTGAACCTTAACCTAACTTTAAATCAACGTATAGAATTAGATTTAGTTTTTTTAGGTTATGTTCACATGGCTTAAAATTGGACATATTTTAGTCCGTAATTACGTGCCGGAGTGCGCAAATTACAGCTGGAATACGCCCCAGTCATTACGGTAATCCACAGTTCTCATAGAGAACTATGGATTACGTCTCCTCTCCCTGCTCGGCGAATACGCTGCGGGGGGAGATAAGTGACATGTGAATTACTAGCGGTGTATATGCGCCACTGGTAATGCAAGTCTATGGGCCGGCCCCCCGCACCCGCTTAAGCCCCGCCCTGCAAATAAACCGTGTGAACCTAGCCTAATGGGTGTCGTTTTCTTAGGCCTCGTTCAGACGGCTTATTCAAGCCGGAATTGCGAGCCGGATTGCGCTCACAATTCCGGCTTGAATAAGAGGCGGGGGCGCGGCCCGCCGGCCCCATAGACTTCCATTATCCACGGCGCGTATCGCACCTGGATAATGTGCATGTCACTTTCTCCCCACCTGGCGGATTCGCCGAGCGGGGAGGGGAGACGGAATCCACAGTTCTCTATGAGAACAGTGGATTACCGTAATTACTGCAACAGATTGGGGCCATACCGCAGCGCAAATCTGGCGCGCAGTACGGCGCCAATCCGTGGCGAAATAAGACGTGTGAACATGGCCTTACTCAAACAAAGAGCTCCTTCAGTTTGTCCCTGATCAATGGTTCCTTTGGTCAGCCACATGTGCTAGTAATTTATCTTGGAGCCAGGATGTCTCACTGTGGAAGGGTCCCTAATTAACATTCCTTTCTGCTGAGATCTATGCATCCTGTTCTTATGGCTGATTACAACAAATTTAAGTATATATATATATATATATATATATATATATATATATATATATATATATATAAATATATATATATATAGTTATCGTATAATAGTTAAAAGATACAAATATTACCCTCACAGGCAATACAGGGGGCATTGAAATTTGTTTCATTTAGTTCTGCCTGACTAAGAACTATGAAAACTTTTTCAAATGTTAACTGTTCATAAACCCCAGACATATATTAGGTAATTTCAGCTGACATTTCTATATTCCATTTTTTCCAGAAAACAGTATACTTTGTAAGCCCCTTCTCACTTCAACAAATACTGTTGTGAATGTACAGGCTCAATATAATGTCTGAAAGCTGGTAGTATCAAATGCCAAGTTCACCTTTTCAACAACTTTTAAATTATTTAATGGGTTTTTAAACCAAAGGCGGGCAACAAAAATAATAAAAGGACTGGGTGGACTACAGTACCCAGAAAGATTAGCAAGATTAGGGTTATTTAGTTTGGAGAAAAGACGGCTTCGGGGGGACATAATAAATATGTTTAAATACATCAAAGGTCAATACAGAGATCTCTCCCAAGATTTATTTATACCCAGGACTGTATCTAGAACAAGGGGACATCCTCTATGTAGAAACTTTCGTTCCTCAAGACGTAAACATAGAAAGGGATTCTTTACTGTAAGAGCAGTGAGACTGTGGAACTCTCTGCCAGAGGGACTTGTCATGGTGAATTCAATAACGGAGTTCAAAAATGGTTTGGATGCATTTTTGGAGCATAATAATATAACAAGTTATAGTGACTAGGATTCAGGAGAGGGGTCATTGATCCAGGAATTTTTCTGATTGCCAGATTGGAGTCGGGAAGGAATTTTTCCCTAAAATGAGGACAATTGGCTTCTACCTCATTGTGGTTTTTGCCTTCCTCTGAATCAACACCTTAGCACAACAGGCTGAACTGGATGGACGTCTTGTCTTTTTTTGCCCTTACAAACTATGAAACTATGAAACCTTATTATAGGCAACTCTCTAAACAGCTACATAGTTGTTAAGACAAATTTCCTAAGACTTTTCTTCTCAGACACAGAAGTTTGAAGGATCTGTCTCAAACTTCTAAGAGGTATCAGCCCTAGATAAGGTCTCACAGAAGCAATGACTTTTATCTCTAAAAGTTAGATATTGCAAAATAGACAGTGGGATACAGCTCAGTGTGTGGACAGTTAAGAGCTGTAGATCAAATAAACACACAATACAAGGAGAGATCAGAGAGAGCATACAACCACAGCACAGTCCTGAGAATGCAGACAGTAAGTGGAAACTCCCACAACAGGAAAGTCTGACTAAAGGCAGCCTGCAAATACACATCATGGGGGCTGAGAATGAATAAATGCATAAAGATTGCATAAAGGCAGGGGCGTCGCTAGGCATTTTTATTCGGGGCTCGTGCCCCGAATATAATGCCTGCTGCCCCGAATCTTTCATTCCCCAGCCGGCATACAGTAACACAGCGCCGCATAGTTGTTCTCTATGAGAACTAAAGATGCGGCGCGGGCGGCTACTGTATTCATTGTGCGCCGCTGGGGATTCCTGTATGCTGCGCACAGCGCAGGGTTTTAGGAGGAGAGCAGGCACCTCCTATGCTGGGGCTGGGGGACAAGGCTGCAGTAAGTCGGGCGCCCGGGTCCGCCTCCTCCAAATCCCCTGAGCCCTGGGATTTGGCTCCTTCTCCTCCAGCCACTGGAGAGAGCCCGGGCACCCGACTCCGCACCTCCAGTCAGTGAGCCCTTGGATTTGGTCCTTCTCCTTTCCCGCCACTGGAGAGCCCAGGGCACCCGACTCCGCCTCCTCCAGTCAGTGAGCCCCGGGCGGCGGCTCCGCCTCCTCCCGCTACTGAGAGCACCGCGGGACAGCAGCAAGCGACTTACTAGGTATTTATAGCAGTTTTCAAAGCTGATTGTAAATTATACTATCATGTCTGGTGGGGCAATATAAATTTACCTGCACAGTAAACTGTCAGCTCTGTGGGTCACCTGACCCACTGGCTGACAGTCTACAGTTAGATTGATCAGCTCAATCATGGGTCTGCAGTGTATATTTTTACCCTAGAGTGATCAGTTTAATCCATATTTATATAATATAATTTTTATATACTCAACCGGGCCACTTTATTAGGTACACCCGTCCAACTGTCGTTAAAACTTAATTTCTAATCGCCAATCACATGGCGGCAACTCAATGCATTTAGGCATGTAGACAATGGTCAAGACAATCTCCTGCAGTTCAAACCGAGCATCAGTTATGGGGAAGAAAGGTGATTTGAGTGCCTTTGAACGTGGCATGGTTGTTGGTGCCAGAAGGGCTGGTCTGAGTATTTCAGAAACTGCTGATCTCCTGGGATTTTCACGCACAACCATCTCTAGGGTTTACAGAGAATGGTCCGAAAAACAAAAAACATCCCGTGAGCGGCAGTCCTGGGGGCGCAACTGCCTTGTTGATGCCAGCGGTCAAAGGAGAATGGGCAGACTGGTTCGAGCTGATAGAAAGGCAACAGTGACTCAAATTTGCCACCCGTTACAACCAAGGTAGGCAGAAGGAGCATCTCTGAACGCACAGTACGGCGAACTTTGAGGGCAGATGGGCTACAGCAGCAGAAGAACCACACCCGGGGGCCACTCCTTTCAGCTAAGAACAGGAAACTGAGGCTCCAATTTGCCCAAGCTCATCGAAATTGGACAGTAGAAGATTGGAAAAACGTTGCCTGGTCTGATGAGTCTCGATTTCTGCTGAGACATTCGGATGGTAGGGTCAGAATTTGGCGTCAACAAATAAAAAGAAACGGATCCATCCTGCCTTGTATCAACGGTTCAGGCTGGTGGTTGGTGGTGTCATGGTGTGGGGAATATTTTCTTGGCACTCTTTGGGCCCCTTGGGTTACCAATTTGAGCATCGTTGCAACACCTTGTGGAACTATGCCACGAAAAATTTGAGGCAGTTCTGAAGGCAAAAGGGGGTCAACCCGTTACTAGCATGGTGTACCTAATAAAGTGGCCGGTGAGTGTATATATATATATATATGGATATATGCAGCTACCATACAGGGGCATTATATACAGCTACCTTACAGGGGCATTATATACAGCTACCTAACAGGGGCATTATATACAGCTACCTAACAGGAGCATTATATACAGCTACCTAGCAGGGCATTCTATACATCTACCAAACAGGAGCACTATATACAGCTACCTAACAGGGCACTATATGACAGCTTACCTAACAGGGGCTTTTAATATACAGCTACCAATAGAGGCACTATAAACAGCAACCTAAAGGGCATTATATACAGCTACCTAACAGGGGCATTATATACAGCTACCTAACAGGGGCATTATATACATCTACCTAACTGAGAGGCAATATATACAGTTACCTGTGGGGCATTATATACAGTTTCCTATCTATGGGGGGAAAATTATTATAGCTACTTAAGGAGGGGCATTATAAAAAAGCTACTTAAGGAGGGGACCTATATACTTATTTACTATAAACACTACAAAAAACTATGACCATACAGAAATAGGGAACGGGTGAGGAGCTGCTGGAAAAGTGAGGATTCTAAGTGTGTGTGATAAATTCTTGCAGAGACGAGTGATGACTGGGACCAAAATCCTCATGGCAGTCTGGGCCAAAAGGAAGAAAAACAAGGGGAAAGTTTACCACTCCGATCAGAAAAGACGTCATCAGTGAGTCGCTGCCTGTAACTACACTATAATTACTAATATGTCTGTAGAGCCTGTGTACAAAATGGTAGCACTGTGTGGTGCTTTCCCTGTGCTCATGCTACTGTCCCGTATTTATTTGGTCCTTACGCAGTGGTTAGAATTGGTATTGATGTTCTTGGAATTTATGGTATTGTTATACCACACATATCACTGCCATACTGTTATTATATCTGTTCCATGTATCGGTGTATTATCTGGTGACCGTATTGTTTGGAGGTGTTACACTAGTGTACATAAATGAGTGTTTTTGAAAAGGTAATTTGTCAGTGCTGACTTTCCTTGTACATTGACTGCTGAGATGATGAACAGGATGTATGTGAAAAATTTTCAGAAAATCATTGACAGAAAAATATATACCCGAAATTCACAATGTGGCGTGAAAAATACTGTGTGAACCCCGCTATTCTGAGCAAAACATAACACACAGGGCCCGGGCCCCGGATGTTTTAGGACCCTAGCAACGCCCCTGCATAAAGGTATAGGCAAATACTTGCCTATACCTACCTATGGGGAACATATACCTGCATATAAAGAAGGAAAGTTTTTTGTCAGCTCACCCACAGTAATTCAGCATAGAAGATTGGATTCGCACGGCTCCCGTCCAGAGCAAGACGTTAATAAAGCAAATGTTGGAAGAGGAGATGATCCAACGACTCCACATCAAGTCAAAGATAAAACTTAGTAACTTTTAATGATGCATTTAAAAACAGTCATCCACGGTAAATCAGTGTCCAGATATATAGCACTAACGCGTTTCGGGCGACATAGCGTCCTTACTCATAGCTAAAAACACCACAAATGAAGATTACTTATATATACAAATAACAAAGCAAAACTACTTACAGCTGTGGGAACATATACCTGCCTGAAACTGCCTATGCCTGCCTATAACTGCGTATATCTGCCTATGGGGAACATAAATCTGCCCATACCTGCATATGGGGGATATATACCTGTCTATAACTGCCTATACCAGCCTATGGGGGTACATATAACTACCTGTACCAGCCTATGGGGGTACATATAACTACCTATACCTGCTTATGGGGGGACATAAACCTGCATATGGGTGGGATATATACCTGTCTATAACTGCCTATACCAGCCTATGGGGGTACATATAACTGCCTATACCAGCCTATGGGGGTACATAGACCTACCTGTACCAGCCTATGGGGGTACATATAACTACCTATACCTGCTTATGGGGGGACATAAACCTGCATATGGGTGGGATATATACCTGTCTATAACTGCCTATACCTCCCTATGGGTGTACATATACCTGCCTATGGAGGGACATATACCTGCCTACACCTGCCTATGGGGGACATTAAACTGCCTATACCGGCCTATGTAATTTTATAGGTATCCATTTTTATTTTTGAATTGTACCAGTAGCTGCTGCATTCTCCACCCTAGGCTTACACTCGAGTTTCAAAGTTTGTTGTGGCAAAAATAGGTACCTCAGCTTATACTGGAGTACATAGAGTATATAAAAATCATATTTATATGCTAAACAAAAAAAAAATAATTTCACCTATTTTTATTTAAATCTGCAGTTGAAGGCACTAAAAAGAGACACACAAAGGCTGTCGAGGGTTACATGGACTGGCAGTGAGTGTTTATTTACAATAACTGTCAAAACTATTGCATTGTTTATCTCTGTATTATAGAACTATATTGACATTTTCAACATTAGGCCTCGTTTACACGGCTTATTTGGGCGCTGATTTCAGCCATACTGCGCACCGTATTTGCGCTGGAATCGGTCCCAGTCATTACGGTAATCCACAGTTCTCATAGAGAACTTTGGATTCCGTCTCTTCTCCCCACTCGGCGAATCCGCAGAGCGGACAGAAAGTGACAAGCACATTATTTACGGCGTGTACGCGCCGTGAATAATGAGTGTCTGTGGGGCCGGCGAGCTGCCAGCCCCCCCGCTCCCGCTGCACGGCTGCCGGTGTAATTGCGGGGTGAAATCCGTCCCCGCAATTACGCCAGCAATAAGCCGTGTGAACGAGGCCTTAAAAGCCAGTGTAAACCCTGATGAACAATGAGAAAAATAAAGATAATTATTATAATTTTTACCTGACGTAGAATAATAATTAACACTATTACCTAAAAACAAAAGGAACCAATCCAATGGCATAAATGTAAAAGAAATGTGTTTTCTATACTGAAAGCTAAAGCAGAATAAAAATAGTAGTCAAATATTTAAGATAAAAAAACTGTTAATTACACAATAAACTAAACACATCCATGATTAAATCATAATCACATTAAATTCCACATCATTTAATTCTATATATCATCAATGTCAATATAATCCAGAAAAATAGATATAAAAGGACAAAAGGTAACTTGTAGCGCTTAGATCAAAATATAGATAAGTGAGTGGCCGTACTAATAGGATTATAAAAATGAGATACATTGACACTTATAATCTGGAATAATTGAGTCCTATGTCAGATTTATTTCACTCACATTCTGGCGGGCCTAATCAGTCATCTCTCCACAGTATTTGGATATATATCCTAATTGTAACAAACTATACCAATTAAATCTTAATTCGATGGCTAAGAGACACATGGAATTTACATAGACACCTGTTTCTATGGATGAGTGCATTCAACAATATAATAAATATATGTCCCGTTCATTCCCCACCAATCATGCACAAGTAAAGTGTTAGTGACCTGTTTCTACAGAATGTGTTCATTTCATTTTAAACTGCGTATATATCCTGTTCATTCCCCACCTATCACGCACAGGTAAAGTGCTAGACACCTGTTTCCATGGAATGTGTCGCTTTCATTCTAAACTTCCTATATGTCCTGTCCATTCCCTACCGATCATGCAAAGGTAAAGTGCTAGGCAGCTGTTTCTATGGAATATGTGTTCATTCCACTATAAAGTCATGTAATATCTTATTTACTCAATCTTTTCTTTAGCTCCTGAAACCTTCTTTATTACTAAGTAAGAAAGAGCTAAGGAGAAGTAATGTTCATTCTTTTTCTTCATGCTTTTTAGTATGTCCCGGATTAATGTCTTCACATCATCTCTATGAAACTATAGGTATCCCTCGGGTTTAATACCAGTGCATCTTGCAAAAGAGCACTGACTAACAATAGTCAACCGTTAGGTGGGGGCCCCAGGTGCACTAAATGCAGTCCACAGTCCTGCACTACTGATCTTTGAATGTACACTGTTGAAAACAGAGCTACAATTTCTCCTGAGTCTCCACCTAAATCCTAATGTCCAGCAGGAGAGTGGGGCACTTAACCCCATGCTGACCAGGCTATGGAAGGTAATGAAACTGCAAACACCCTTGCCGAACAAGCCTGCCACAGAACACCTGCAATTAAAACCTGCTGGTGCTTTCAGGATGCTTCCATTCTTTGAAAACCAGTTCCTCAGATGCTAAAAAGAGTGGGGAACACCAATTGCTGCTGTTCTGTGCTTAATAAAGCCTCCCCTTGAAAGGCTGAGACCTCCTCATTATATGAAGGGAGTCTCTGACCGCCTGTATAAGGGCTAGAACGACTGCTGCCATTCCACAATCCCTGTCTGGCACAGAATCTGAGTCGGGGGTCCCCAGTAGAGGTCATATCAAGGCCTGGAGCTTCCATGTCTGTCCAGAATCTATCCGGAGAGAGCTCAGGTGACATTTGAGGAAGAAAGAACTCTAGTCCTCTCATGCAAACTCTCCTTACAGGATACACCTAGCACAAAGCTTGGGAGTTGCTAGCCTAGGCAGCAGAGGTTTTATGGACACACCCCCAAACTGCTGCTCCCTGGGGGAGTTGGGGTACGTACCTGTCCGACATCTTTGGGTGTTGTGGAACCACCCCTTCAGTGCCACGCACCCTCCAGTCGGGCTACCAGTATTCATAAAGAAAAAAAAACAAAACACGAAGTTAGTAAGGGGGACAGGTAAACAGCGCAAAAAAGAGCAGTTCAGCTAAAAAAAAACCTGACTGGCTCCTGACAACCTCAGGGGGGGATCATCGTCATGGTGCCCACAAATGAACAGAAATAAATCAAACTAAAGTGAAAAAAAAATGCAGTAGATGTGCAAAGCAGCGTTTGCCTCCTAAAATGGAGTAGCCTAGTGTCAGGAGGAAGGATATAAGCCCGTTCAGGCAGAGCCAACACATTTGGTTTTCACCTAGTGTCAGCCTCCTATGGCAAGGGCCTATACCCAAGGTGCTGTGTCCCCCAACGATATTGACGAGAGCAGTTGGTTTTCTGTGATTAGTCTAGTTGGCCCCTTATATTTGAAAATATTCTTTTTCTGTGATTAAAAAAGGACTAATGCTTTTGATACTGCTTTGCTGTTATCTACAGTATGGATAGTACTATCTGGAAAATGGTATGTGTTGTGGTTGGGTGTGAAATCATAAGATGTATAAGATCTAGAACAAGAGCAATACACGGATTACACACACTGTTCACTGTTAGGACTATATAATGGACTGTGTCAGAGAAAAATATAGGGTTAAGTGACTTTTCTATTATTTTCCAAGTTTTAAATGTTTTTTTAATTTCTAGCATTTAAGAATTTGCTGTTGACTTGCCTGAAGTGCTGAGCATTTACATAGTTAGGGAGATGATAAATTAAATTGTTCGTAATTTCCAAAAGAGGAATTTATTAAATGTTACTTATCTGAAGGTGTCACGGTCGGAGAGAGTGGATCCTCTGGACCACCGCAAGCGCTGGCGTAAGCCTCGCCAGGGGGCAGAATCTAAGTAGGTAGCGGTTTTCACCAGAGCCCGCCGCAAAGCAGGAGGGACTTGCTGTGGTGGGAGTCTACCAGGTCGCTACCCCTGACGTGACTTGCTTGCGGAGGTAGCCGAGGTGTAGCGTGGTACAGAATCGGAAGACAGACTCGTAGGTCAGGACAGACGGCAATGGTTCGTGGTCGTGGACAGGCAGAAGGTCAGGGTAGGCGGCAAGATTCGTGGTCAATGGACGGAGGCAAACGGTACGGTACAGGGCAATCAGAACAAGGCTTAGGAATGTTTTCTCTATAGGCAAAGGGCACTAAAGATCCGGCAGGGCAACCAGGAAGAGGCAGGCTTAAATAGGGGCAGCGACCGGCACTGGCCCTTTAAATTTAACACTGCCGGCACGCGCCGCGGGACAGAGGCTGCAGCAGGAGTGTAGGTCGACATGCGGGTCACAGCGCCGCTCGGCAGCGGGGCACGGATGCGCCTGCGACAAGGGACGCGGGTCGCAGGGGCATCCGTGACACTACCCCCCCCCCCTTTACCCCATCCCTCCTTCTGGCCTGAAGAAATCTCCGAATAACATTACGGTCCAGGATATTGTCTTCTGGTTCCCAGGACCTTTCTTCGGGCCCGAACCCCTTCCAGTCAATGAGGAACAGACGCTTTCCTCTGACCGTTTTCATGTCCAGAATTTCCTTTATCGTAAAGACATTGGTGGCGTCAGCCTCAGGAGTGAGAGGAACAACTTTCTGAGAGAAACGATTTAGGATGACCGGCTTCAGAAGAGAGACATGGAAGGAGTTCGGGACCCGCATTGTGGGAGGAAGGTGGAGCTTGTATGCCACTGGGTTTAGGCGTTTTAGCACCTTGAACGGTCACAAAAACAGGGGACCAAGCTTATAACCAGGGATCTTGAGGCGGATATACTTTGCCGACAACCACACCTAGTCACCAGGAGAGAAGATGGGAGGAGGTCTTCGCTTTCTGTCAGCTTGTGTCTTGTTACGAGCGGAAGCCCGTAGTAGAGATTGGCGTGTCTGGTTCCAAATGGCAGTTAGGTTCTGGACCAACTCTTCCACAGCTGGGACCTCCGAGGACACAGAGAGGGGGAGGGGTGGGCGTGGATGTCGCCCGTAGACAAGGAAAAAGGGAGCGGCACCGGCAGACTCGGAGTCTAACGAATTATATGAAAATTTTGTCCAGGGTAACAAATTATCCCAGTCGTCCTGACGAGCACAAACAAAGTGGTGCAGATAGGCGCCCAGTATCTGGTTAACCCTCTCCACCTGCCCGTTGGTCTGAGGGTGATAGGCCGAGGAGAAATCCTATTTTACTTGTAGCTGGTTACAGAGGGAGCGCCAGAACCTAGAAACAAATTGGACCCCCCAGTCAGAGACTATATGGCGGGGCAGCCCATGTAGCTAAAAAATATGCTGGCCAAACGAGGAGCAGAGGGTAGACTAGGCAGAGGGACGAAATGGGACATTTTAGAAAAGCGATCCATGACTACCCAGATCACGGTATTACCAGAGGAAGGCGGGAGGTCCGTAATAAAATCCCTGGCCACGTGGGTCCAGGGACAATCGGGAATAGGTAGTGGCTGCAGCAGAACTGCCGACTAGAGATGGGAGGACTTGTTGTGGGCACATGAGGTGCACGGCACCACGAATTCACGAACGTCTTTGGCCAGACTGGGCCACCAATAGAAACGGGAGATGAGAGAGCAAGATTTCTTCACTCCCGGGTGTCCTGCCACTCGAGAGCAATGTCCCCAATGCAGTATGCGCTTTCATAGCGCCAGGCGCACATAAGTCATGCCTGGAGGGATTCGCTGCAATTCTATGGGGGCTGGTTCGTCTCCTACCACGTCAGAGGCACGGGAGAGGGCATCGGCCTTAACGTTTTTCTCCACGGGGCGAAAATGAATCAGAAAGTTAAAGGGAATCTGTCACACAGGTTGTGCCCCCCTTGCTGAGTGCAGCACAAGCTAGTGTCAGACCTGCTGTTCCCAGCACTGTGCCCCTTATTCTGTAAGATGCAGCAGTTTTAGAGCAATTACCCCTTTAATCTTATTCATGAGCAGGTGTTAGCTCCACCCACCAAAGGCTAGCTCCGTCCACTGACAGTTATTCACAAATTTCTACCTATTCAAAGTAATAGGTTTGTCAGTTGAGGTGGGCGGGGCTAGCCTCCGATTGGCCGGGTTTGAAAAAAACTGACACTCTGAAGGACTCTTCGAATGACTCTTCTGGCTGAAAACTGCAGATTTGAGAATTAAATACTCTAAAACTACAGCATCTTACAGAATAAGGGACACAGCGCTGGAAACAGCAGGTCGACACCTAGCTTGTTCTGCCTCAAGCCAGGGGGGCAAAAACTATGTGACAGGTTCTCTTTGAACCTAGAAAAGAATAGAGACCATTGTGCCTGGCGTGGGATTAGACGCTGGGCCGTCTGGAGGTAGAGGAGGTTCTTGTGGTCGGTGTAAATATTGACCGGGTGTCGAGCCCCCTCCAGGAGATAGCGCCATTCTTCTAGGGCTAGCTTGATGGCCAGTAATTCCCGTTCTCCGATAGCGTAATTTCTCTCAGCAGAAGAAAAGGTCTTTGAGAAAAAAACACATGTGAGGGTCTTGCCTTTGGGACCTTTTTGAGAAAGTACAGCTCCGGCTCCCACCGAAGAGGCATCGACCTCCAAAAAGAAGGGTTTTTCTGTGTCCAGTCGTGTGCCTCCGCCTCGGTACTCAAACGCAGACTTCAGCTTGAGGAAAGCTTCTTCCGTGGCTGGTGGCCATAACCTAGGATTACTGCCCTTTTTGGTTAAAGCCACTATAGGAGATACTAGTGAGAAGTGCGGCACAGACTGTTTATAATAGTTGGCGAAGCCCAGGAATCTTTGTATGGCTCGGAGGCCCACGGGTCTTGGCCACTGCAGGACGGCAGACAATTTGGCAGGATTCATCTGCAGGCCTTTGTCTGAAATAATGTAGCCGAGGAATGGAAGGCTTTGCTGATGGAACAGACATTTTTCAAGTTTGGCATAGAGGCGGTTAGCCCTCAAACGCCGAAGGACCTGTCGTACATGGCTTACCTGGGATTCCAGATCGGGAGCGAAAATTAGAATATCGTTCAGATAGACAATGACACAGGAGTACAGGAGGTCCCGGAATATGTCGTTGACGAACTCCTGGAAAACTGCTGGAGCGTTGCAGAGACCAAAGGGCATGACCAGGTACTCGAAGTGCCCATCATGAGTATTGAAGGCCGGCTCCACTCATCTCCCTCATGAATCCGAATTCAGGTTATAGGCTCCTCGTAGGTCCAGTTTGGAGAAAATCTTGGCTCCGCGGAGCTGGTCAAATAGCTCGGTAATTAACGGCAAGGGGTATCGATTCTTTATGGTGATTTTGTTGAGACCATGGTAATCGATACATGGACGCAGGGATCCATCCTTCTTCATTACAAAAAAGAATCCGGCACCAGCCGGAGAGGAGGACTTCCGAATAAACCCCTTCTGGAGATTCTCCTTGATGTAGGCAGACATCGCCATGGTCTCAGGCACAGACACAGGGTAGACCCTGCCCCGTGAAGGAAATGTTCTGGGCAGAAAGTCAATAGAGCAGTCATAGGGGCGATGTGGAGGCAAGGTCTCTGCTTGCTTCTCGGAGAAGACGTCAGTATACTATTGATATGGCACAGGAAGACCCGCTAGAGGCTTAGGCTGTAACAGGAGAAGCGGTAAGCACCGGGCGAGGTGCCACCAAACAGCGAGACCGACATTCTGGTCCCCATTCCAGGACTTCGCCCGTCTGCCAGTTGAGTGCCGGAGAATGGTGTTGCAGCCACAGAACCAGAAGGATGGACGAGGAAGTCCGGGGTAATACATAAAACGAAAGTCTCTCCTTATGAAGTGCCCCCACTTGAAGGTACAAAGGCTCAGTACGGTAACGGACTGGATCGCTGAGGATCTCCCCACTGACAGAGGAGATGGCCAGAGGTTTCTCCAGGGGAACCACAGGGAGATTATGTTGAGACACCAGGGCAGCGTCCAAAAAATTTCCAGCCGACTCAGAGTCTACGAAGGCTGAGGCTTGAAAGTGGGTACCAGGACCAGTGCCGACCAGGATGGGTATGTACAAAAGAGGAGAGGGGTTGATCACACCTAAGGATGCCTCTCACACGAAGCCTAGGTGCGATTGTTTACCAGATGTTGCGGACTGAGAGTGCAACCACTGAGGAGATGTTAAGGGCTGCCGCAGTAGAGACATAGGTTCTCCTTACGTCGTCTGTTAAGTTCCTTCGGAGTCAGGTTGGCTCTATCCACTTGTATGGCCTCTTCCACGGCTGGCTGGGAAGGAGGCAGTGGAGGTCGAAGAAACACCGGCGCAAGACGAGGTGTTCGGACTGGTTCATGCTCTTGGCGGAGCTCCTCACGTCTCTCCGCGAAACGGATATCAATCCGGGTTGCCAGATGGATGAGCTCACTTAACGAAGATGGAGGGTCCCGGCTGGAGAGGCCTCGTTCCAAGCCATCGTTCCAAGCCAACTCCGATGCTAATGTGCGGAAATGCACAGAGTAGTCACCTACGGAGGAGTTCCCCTGCTGCAGGTTCAGTAAGGCGGTCTTAGCCGACGAAGCGCAGGCAGGCTCTTTGAAGACACTGCGGAACTCCAGTAGGAAATTCGCAAGATCAGCTGTGACCGGATCGCCTCGGTCCCAGAGTGGAGTCACCCAGGCCAGGGATTTTCTGGAGAGGAGAGTGACCACGAAGGCCACCTTGGACCTTTCCGATGGGAACTGACCAGCCATAAGTTCCACGTGAAGGGAGCACTGGGTGATGAAGCCCCTGCAGACCTTTGGGTCGGCATGGACAACCGGAGTTTAGGACCGACAGACAACCCCGGAGCAGCTGCCATGGGAGAGACCGCCGCAGCCGACTGCTGCTGCTGAGTGGTGATGAGCTGCTGCATCATAATGGACAGCTGGTCGAGCTGCTGCGCGTGCTGCGCGAGCTGCTTCGATTGCTGGGCCACGATGGTGGTGATGTTAGAGACGCTCGGTAGAGGCACCTTGGCGGGATCCATTGCCGGATCTTACTGTCACGGTCGGAGATCGTGTATCCTCTGGACCACCGCAAGCGATGGCGTAAGCCACGCCAGGGAGCAGAATCTAAGGAGGTCCCGGTTTTCACCAGAGCCCGCCGCAAAGCGGGATGGACTTGCTGCGGCGGGAGTCTACCAGGTCGCTACCCTTAACGTGACTTGCTTGCGGAGGCAGCCGAGGTGTAGTGTGGTACAGAATCGGAAGACAGGCTCGTAGTCGGGGACAGGCAGGTAGGTCAGGACAGGCGGCAATGGTTCGTGGTCGTGGACAGGCAGAAGGTCAGGGCAGGCGGCAAGAGTCGTGGTCCATGGACGGAGGCAAATGGTACGGTACACGGTAATCAGAACAAAGCTTAGGAATGCTTTCTCTATAGGCAAAGGGCACTAAAGATCCGTCAGGGCAACCAGGAAGAGGCAGGCTTAAATAGGGGCAGCGACCGGCAATAGCTAATTACCAGTGCGCTGGCCCTTTAAATTTAATACTGCCGGCGCACGCACCCTGGGGACAGAGGCTGCAGCGGGAGCGTGGTCGGGTAAGTAGTTCGTGGGACAGATAGGGGAACGAGCATGCCTGCGACCCGACATGCGTGTTGCAGCGCCGCTTAGCAGCGGGGCACGGGTGCGCCTGAGACCCGGGACATGGGTCGCAGGGGCATCCGTGACAGAAGGTATTTTATCCCACATATTCCCTTATTGGAAACAGGCATAAAATGATATACTCCAGCTTGCTTAGAAGTAGCATTAAGCTGTATTACAACTCTCCTACCCTGTATTATCACATTTTTAATGCAATATTAATAAGCAGATGATCCGCAGCTTATACTTTTAAAATAAAAAAATTTATTAATATTGCATTAAAAATGTGATAATACAGGGTAGGAGAGTTGTAATACAGCACCAGTGCTACAGCTTAATGCTACTTCTAAGCAAGCTGGAGTATATCATTTTATGCCTGTTTCCTGCTGCTCTCCCGAGCTGAAGCTGACTGGGAGTCTCCGTGCTCTGCAAGCCGTTAAAACAAGGTACTATTAATCTCATATATCATGAGCTGACAAGTGACTTTTTCCCCAAAAGCACAAATTCCCTTTTTGGGTTGGGGTTTTTTGGCCCCTCCAACAATCACTGATTAATACACGTTTTCCTAGTAAAAAAATGTTTTCTTTGTTTTAAATTTAAAAAACCCTTTTAAAGGGGGTTTTGGCCACCATGAAAGGGGTTGACGGGGGAAACCCCTCCAAAATGGGTTTTTTAAATCACTTTTCTAAAAAATTGGGATTAAAAAAGTAAAACTCGAGAGCTACAGCTTTTTCCTCAACCCCCCTTTTGGTTACCTCAATTTTTTTTCCCCAAATTCACAACCCGGAATTTTGACAGGCCGCGTTTTCCCGTAAACCTTTATTTTTATGACAGGAAAAAGGGAAGGGAGTTTTTAAAAGGGCCCCGGGGTAGACAGTGCAGTCTGGGGCCTGTCTTGCTGTATTGAGAACCACTCTTGAAACTGTTTTTATTTCACCTTAAGTTTAAAGACGCTCCCCTTGGATTCCCACCCCGCCCCCCTCCCTCTCTCCCCGCAGCTTCATGATTTCAGAAATGATTTGTATAAATCCTGCCCCCAGGGGCTGATGGGGGTAAGTAACTGTCGTCTTGGCAAATCCCCTTAAAAGGAGACAAATTTAAAATCCCAAATTTTGATTTTGGCGGAAAATTTAAATTTAAATGCAAAAAAAAGATAATGGAAGGTTACAAATATTTTTTTGGACGATTGCTTGGCTTTTGGAGATCGAGCGATAGCCCGGCCCCGCTACGAAAAGGGTTTTTCGATAGGGGACATCGTTTATAGCGATGACCTTTAAAAGCCCAAAGGGAGAGCAAAACCCCTTTTCCCATTTTTTAAAAACCCAAACCCAAGGCTAAAAAAAGTTTAAAAATAACATCCCCCAAAAAGTAAAATGGATACGGGGCAAAAATCTTAGGCAACACACTTGGGTTTATAAAAAGTCACGAAAAAAAAGTCAAAAGACCATTCATATCCCCTGTCTTTCCACGCTTGCCCCTTTTAAACCTCATAAACCCAAAAATTAAAAAGGCCAGAAGGAAATATGTTTTTGAACCATCATGTTTTTTAAACGGGCCCTTTTGAATATCCCTGTCCCGGGGAACGCAGCATGAGCCCCAAACCTGAAATGCCCCCCAAAGAAAAAAAAAAGGTGCCGCAAAAAGGAGTCTTTCAAACCACCATTTTTATTGAACTGGACACAAAACTTATCTTTTCCTGTACCGCAGAAGGGCCTTTAAAACTTTCTGCCCCCAACTTTTTAAAAAAAGGGGCCCAAAAAAAAGGAGTCTTTCAACCACCTTTTTAAAGTTGAACCCTGGACATATACTGTCCCGGGGTTCCTGGCCCCATTAAGACCTTAAAAAACCGGCCCTAAACCCCCAGATTACAAAGTCCGGAAAAAGGATCTTTAAACCCAAATTTTTTAGTTGAACTGGACTTTGACTTTTCCCTTTTGGGCCACACCCATGCCCCCAGGGCCGGGATTTTACAGGGGGTGCGGTGAGAGCCCAGGCGGGGCTCCGCCCATTTTTAAAACCCCGCGGGTTAAAATGCCCTGATGACGCAGCAACAAAAACTGTCGTGCTAAAAGCAGAGGCGGAAGCGGAAGGGTGGAACTGCAGGCCTTCCCAGTACCCCAGCCCAATTTCCCTGGGAACGCTTGCCCCCCTAAGAGTGCAAACCAATTGATTTTCATTTGGGGAAAAAACGGTATTAACGCTCCTGTTAAAACCCCGGGTTGCCCTTTTGCTTGGCAATTTTTTTTTCCCTCATTTTACTCAACGGCTGGGGGAAATTTGGGTCCTGTATTTTGTTCTCTGGTCCGTGTCCATACCCCCAAGTCCTCTGAATAACCTACACGGGCCAATTTTATCCTTTCCCTCCCTTGTAAAAATTAAGGGAAAATTTTTTTCCCCAGCATTTTGTCCCACAATTTTTTTATTTTTTTAAAATTAGAAAAACCTTTTTAAAATAGGATGGAATCCCACCATGCCCCCTTTGTTTCTCTTTTTTTAAATTTGAAATTAAAGGGTTGTCTCAATACAGGGATTTGTAGCTATTTTAAAAAGATTTTTGCAAAAACAATAATTTTCCCAATATGTGTCCTTTAAACCCAGTGTAAAAACCTTTTCCCTTTTTTTTTTCTGCCCCAAACCCAAATCCCCCTTGACCCACTCTGACAATTTTTGAAGAAAAATGCTGTTAAAAAACAACTTTTTTTAGAATAGGACCTGTATAAAGTGCATGTCACAGAAAAAGGGCCCCCAAAAAATTTCAAAGAAATGACCCTTGAGCCTTTTTGGGGTCAATTGTGAAGAACAAATGTCTTTTAGAAACAATTGTCAAAATGGCTCAAGGGTCCAAGCTTTGTTTTTTTTGGGGGGCATTTTGCTGTGAAAAGCACTATACAACGGGCCCCTATTCAAAAAAAATTTTTGTTTCTAATAGACTTTTTGTTCTTCACAACATTTTTTAGAATATGACCTGTAGTATTGCTGAATTTCAAAAAAAAAGCCCCCAAAAATTCAAAGCTTTACCCTTGAAGCCATTTTGGGTCAATTTTTAAAAAAAAACCAAAAAAAAGGGGTTTCTGTTTAAAAAAAAATTTTTTTTTAATAGGACCTTTAGTATTGCCCCATTTAAAAACAGCATGCCCCAAAAAAATTTTATAAAAAGGGACTTCTCAGCCCTGAAAAAAAAATGTGGGGGAGAAATGCCACTTAGAACCACTTTTTTCTGCCCAAAAGGGCCCATGAATTTTGCGGGAAAACCCCACAGCTACATGCCCCCAAAAAAATTTTATAAATATGATTTTTCTCACCACTGTTAAAAAAATTTGGGGGAGAAAATTGCCATTTAAAGCCCCCATTCTTTTTTCCAAAGGCCCAGGATTATTGCTGTATCTCACAGCTACAGGGCCCCAAAAAAATTTATAAAAAATGACTTCCAGCCACTTTTAAAATTTTTGTGAGGGAAAAAATTGCCATTTTGAACCACATTTCAGTTCCAAAGGACCAAAAATTAAAAGCTGTATCTCACAGCAACATACCTAAAAACCCCATTGAAAAAATGCAAAAACCCTTCTTAAGATAAAGTGAGTAAATTTGGAAACTGTGTTTGTCAAAAAACCCTGCTGTCTTTTACAGTCCCGCACAGCAAAAGAGAAAAAAAGAGGAAAAGAAAAAAAAAAAATTGCAGAAAGAAATGAAAAATTTTAAAAAAAAATTTTTAAAGGGGAACCTTTTTCCTTTTTTTCAAAAAAATTTTGAAGTAGACCGGAAAACAAATCGGTACCTCGGAAATTTGGGGCCCCCAAAAACAACATAAACAGAGATCCATGCCTGAACCCTCTTGTTTAAAATTTAAAAAAACGATCCACAAAACTGTGGAAAGCCGGTTTGGCTTTTTGGTCTGTAATAAACTCCCCCCAGCGTGCTGAAGGGCCCCGCTCAGTTTAAACGCGGGCCCGTTTGGGCAGGAAAACACCTCTAGGGGCGGACGAGCCAGCTGGGGCCCAAATTCGCCTTTTTGGGAAATACCCAGAATCAATTGGCCCCGGAAACACATGAAAAAAAACATCGGTGTTGAGACGAAAGAAAAACCCTTGAAACCCATTTTCTTAAAGCGACTCTGTTTTTTTTGGATGGGGCCCCCTGCATTGCATGCGTTTTGGGGGTGGTAAAACAAAAATTGCCAGAGGTCACCCAATTGGGTTTTCCCGGGCCACCCTACGGGCACTCTACTGCTTTTCACCCCCGCTGATTTTTGTTCCCCCCCTTTACTTTTTGGGGAAAACGTAAGCAGACGAAAACAAAAGTCTCCAGTTGATCAATCACCAAGGCCCTTCCTTTTTCCTGCATTTTACTCTCTATTTGGGGGGGGAAGGAAATGTGTTTTTTGGGGTTTTTGTCCCGGGGGGATCCAGGAGGGGGGCCACCCCGTACCTGTTTTTCATTTTGATGTCCTTAATGCGGGATCATTTGGAGGAAATGGAGAAATTTCCAAGCACTCATGTAGAGATGGACCCCTTGTTTTCCCCAAGCCCCCTGGGTCAGGGGCACTAGCAAACTGATCTTCCTCCTCCGCCCCCAAAAATTTGCGCCAACCTCTTTTTCCCAAAAGGAGGGGCTTTGGTAACATCGGGGTTTTAGGAATTTCCCCCCCTTTTCCCCCCCCCTCCCCTCCTCCGCTGCCCCGGGGAAGCTTCAAACACCCGCCCTGACTTTCCTGAATGAAGCCCCGAGAGCTTGGGGCCACCTTTTCACTAGCCCCCTGGACCCCGAACCACTGCCTTTAAAGAAGAAACCCGGGAAAATTTTGAAAATTTCGGGGGCCCTTTTGGATTTTTTACGGAAGAAAGGCTCCGTGTCCCCATCTGTGTCCGTCTCCCCTCCGGGGCTGCGGGACCTGTTGTTTTCAGAGTGTCCAACGAAACGTTCCAGAACTAAGATCACCACAATGCTCATCCCGAAAAAAGGGGATTTTCCGCAAATGACCAAAATTTTGGGGCTTTTTTTTTAAAACTGGCAAGGGTGGTGCAGAGCTCTTTCCAAAACCCGCCCCCCTCTGTTTTTTCAAAAACCCCGAGGGCCGCACCGCTGCTTTCAAGGGCCCGTGTCACTCGTACTGCGTAATGGCATTGCGCTGGCCCACAATCGCTGGAGCAAAGTGGGGGTTGGGGAAACCCGCGTGTTGGGGCCCCGTCAACAAAAGAGACGGTTGACGGGGAGGCCAGCTGGGCCGCGCAACCAGCCAGGGGGGGACGAAGCATTTTGCGAACGGGGGAAGTGCGAACTCAGACCTCGAGCCTTTTCAGCAGGGGTCCAACCCGGGTTTGCTCTTTAAAAAATTTCTGGAGACAAGGTTCATTTACAGTGGGCCCCCCAAAGGGTGTGCTCCAGCCCCCCCGATCTTTTAAAGGCCCCCAGCGATTTTCGGCCCTTTCCGCACACCCACCTTGCCTGGCAAAAATTTTTTGGGCCCCACCAGCGCTCGGCTTTTCCCTTTCTTAGAGCCCTCCCCCAGCTCCCGACCGGTGGGGATGGTCTCCAAGGAGATTAAATTTTTTAAAAACGGCCTTTGTTTTCGGGGGAAAGGATGCCACCAAAGGGCCTTGGGGGAAAAAAAAGCCCTGCAAAACCCTCCCTGCGGGTTTTTAAAAGCGTGCCCAAGCCAGAGACCACCCCTCAAACCCCCCAGAGGGGCCCTCCACCCAGCTCACCAAATGAGCTGTCCCCAGAAATAAGCGGCCTTGGCCTGCTTACTATCCCTTTTTTGTGGGGGGATTGGACCCTTTTTTCCCGGGCCCCAGATGCAAAACAAAGCGCTTTTAAATTTTAATGACACGGGCCCGGGGCCCGGGCAGGGGCGGCTTTTTTTGGGGAAAGAAATGCCTCTCGGGTTTTGGTTTGGGGGCAGGGGAGGGGCCCTGACCTGGCGGAAAACCCCTCTGGTCCCCCCAGAAAGGGAAAAGGGAACATTTCCAAGGCCCCAAAACCTGGGAAAAGCCCCACAATTTGGCTTTTTGGGTTTGGGATGGTTTGGGGTTTAAAATGTTTTCTTCTGCTCCCAAACCTGGAAGAAAGAAGGCTGGCTTTCTAGACCCCGCCGCTGTACGGCCCTGCGGGGCGTCAAACGGCGGAAGGAGAAGGGGTAGGATGGGGCTCTGGTGGTGCTGGGGAAAACCCGGGGGGACGGGTGGAGGCTGAAGCGGAAGCTGATCCCTGGGTCATGGGCCCCTGAGAGACCTGGGCACTGAGGAAAAACTTGGTGGTGGCGGGGGAGGGGGAGACAGAGGGGGGTGACAATGGTTGGAGGCCCGGCGTCGGTCTGGCCCTTTTTTTGGGCCCAAAGTGTTCCCTCCATTTCAACTCAGGGCTTTCGCTCCCATTTGACTAGAAAATTTTTGGTGGGGTTAACCATTTAAAGGGTTTCCCTTGCCTCTACTTATGCTTTTCCCGGCAAAGGGGCATATACATCGTTTGGGTAAAATCAGAGGCTTGGTCAAAAAGGCCCAGGTTTGGAGGGGTCCTGGGACCTTTTTGAAGGGCGATAAGCGGGAGCGGGGTTTGCGCTACCGTGGCTGGCGGAATCATACCACGGTTTTTTTGCGCCCGGCCCCCCTCCCTTTTTTTTGGCGGGCCCCCGGATTGACACTACCCCATCTTTTTTCCTCCTCGTCCACTGATAAAGGGCGCTCGCAAGCAAATTCTGCGGAAAAGACCAGGATGTTTTCGGGAAAATTCGTCATCATCAAAAACACAGGTGACTTGGCGCCTGACTTTCTGCATGGGGGAAAGCGGGGGCCCTACAAGAAAGGGGGCACGCAAGGCGTTGCCGACCACCCGGGGATTTTTGCCGATTTACCGGCTTCCTTCACCTCCTCTGAAAGGCATCAGTAAAGGGCGTCAGACAGACAAAAACACCTCTTGATCTTTTAACATGCCTTTTTGACCCCAAACCGCATTTTGTCCTAAAAAAGGTCTTCAGAAAATGGGTTAACCACATTTGGGGGGTAAAAACGATTGGGGGCCCTTTGGGGGCTTTTAATTTAGGACTGATGCTGATGAGACATTTTTTGGCCGTGCTGCGAGGACGAGGAGGTAAGACTGTAGATGCAGGTTGCATTAACCCACTGAAGGGGACAGATTGGGACAATGTTCGTTACTTAGATTCCCAGGGCCCTGACCCAGCGATGACAGGCCTGACGGTCAGCAACTGCGATCCCTGGCTGCGGTTGTCGCCAGCACGGAAAGGGAGCCCCTTTCTCTCGTACCTCTACCTCCATGTTCCCCCTTTGCTCGTTACCACCTGCATTTCGTCCATGTTCAGAAATATAAAAATTGAAAAGGTAGAATAGTTTTGGAAAGTTTTTATTAAAAGACGGCAAATCACACTATTCTCAAATCCCTCAAACAAAACAAAAATTGTGGTTCAAATTTACCTGCAAGGGTCATCAACAAATCTGGACGGGCAAAAGTCCAAAAAACACGTATTGTTATGTTTTTTGGTAAAAAAAAAGGTTTTTTTTTTTGCACCTTTTTCAATTCCCCCCCTATGGTGAATATGGGAA
Source organism: Phyllomedusa bahiana (assembly GCA_025379985.1). Classification (NCBI taxonomy): domain Eukaryota; kingdom Metazoa; phylum Chordata; class Amphibia; order Anura; family Hylidae; genus Phyllomedusa; species Phyllomedusa bahiana. The sequence continues at coordinate 32,806 of JAODAL010012557.1, forward strand.
AAAAAAATTTTTGGCTGTTTTAAAATTTACGTGGATCGCGCAAAAAGAAAAATGCTGGGTTTTTTAAAAAAAATCAAAAAAAACTTTAAAAACTGTGATGTTTTGTATATCACGGAAAATTTTTGGCAACAAACCCCCCCTGTCGACAAAAGATTTTGGTTTGAAATTTTAAGTGAAAGGGGGAAAAAAACAGCCCGGGTTAAAAGGGAAAAAATTGAACACCTACTAAATGTAACGATAATAAAAGGGATTTTGCAGCAAAAAAGAGCCGCGTTACTAAAATTATGTTTATCCAAATAAGTCAGCTCCCCCAAAACCGGAAATATTTCAATAGAAAACTGTTAAAAAAAAGTACCATACAATGTTCACTAAGTCTTGGTAAACTTTATCCAGTGTTTTTATAGATACTTGTCTGTGTTCGCCCCGGGGGGGCCCCCCCCCCGTGAATTTACAGCGGTAGATGCTTTTTTAAAAATTCTCTAGCAAACTACATAAAAATTTTCAATCTCTAATATAACAAATTGGAAGGATCACACTAATAGTAAGGTTTCCGTGCAGAAATAACTAATTTGCTGCTTTTTTGGCCCAGGCAGAGCGCAGGCCCTATCCCTATGAAGCTGAGAGACACGAGGCTAAACAGGAAACGTGTTCTTGAAAAAAAAGGTCATGTGTTTTTTTTCCAGCCAATCGCAACCATACACACCCAGTCATGACTCGCACACCCCTCCCCCTGCCTATTCTGTAATCTGATTTGCTGGCCCCCAAAAAATTACAGGAAGCCCCGAAAAGGCGCGATCTTAATAGATAAGCTCAGATTTTAACCCTTAATTAAACGCTGTCGGGAAAAATTTCATCACCAAAAAAACCTTGCCGTTTTCAACTTTGTCGATAAAAATCGCTCAACACTAGTTACTAACTATGTACCAAAAAGTATCTGTATTAAAGTTAACCAATTGTATTATATTATGATAAAAACTAACAAACGGTATCGCAAATTGTAATCAAAATGAGGTGATGGTGTTAAGTTTTTATACAGTTGGTTTAGAGGTGTAGTAACATTGTCTGTTAACTGAAATAAATAAATTTTGCATCTGAATCAACATGCCAGGCATCATTTTTCCAACATAATGCAACATGAATTTGGAAACCGGCACAATGAGGAGTAAGTCGCAAGCTTAGGGCAACAACAACTGTTTGGTATTTTGGAAATTGGAGATTTAAGATGTACATTTTTCTCCACTCTGCAGACTGATAGGACATATGGAGCTTTTGATCAACTCCAGCTACTTTTATAATTTTTTTAAAGTTTTAACTGTTGAAAAAAAAAGGGAAAGTTTATTAAACATAATTAGTACAAAAGTAACTCTCAAAACAATAGCCAGTATTTCCATGTGTTCAGCCATATAGAACGGTGACACAGATAACGAGACGTTTTGGCCATGGCTGACCTTTTTCATGTCATTTTTTGAGGGACAGTATAGGAAAGTGTCGGGGAGGAAAGTCTGACAGGCACTGAACACTCAAGCCGGCTAAAGGTAGGCAGGTGCTCTGAACAGACGTAGCTTTAGTCATTGTCATTACCATATTACCAACATCAGTACTGCTTATAAGACTACTACCAATAACTGCTGCATTAACACATTTGAAAGTATTATGGGGTTCCACAAGGTTATATATATATCACCCTAACATAATTAGACAATGTGACCTTATTGCAGGACTTGCTGATAGGGCAATCAAGAGGGGAACAGATCATCTTATCACAAATGTTGCCGACAACCCTTCAATGCCTATTGAAATATTTTTAAACAAACTGTCTCAACTCAGTACCTAATCAGACATTTGTAGTAATATTCTCAGACACCCCAAATTCTTTTAACTCCCCTATATCTACACCAATCTACTCTATCTACCCAATCGAGGTATGCCTGTGTCACGAGCAGGGCAGAGTTGATTCCCCATAACCCAGTGACAGATCATCGGATTACATAGTTACAGAAAAAAAACTAAGTTCAGGACAGACCGAGCCACAATATCCCTCAATTCTAATGTGAAAGTATTGCCCACAGTAACCATCTACAAAATGGCACAGGTTTTTTCTTAAATCCCACCCACGAACAAAAAAAGCTGGAGAGGAAACAGGTGGTTTGGGTCAAGGTGTATTCCTCTTTTTGTAAGGGTACTTTCACACAGTGTGTTTTTTTTGCAGTTTTTTGCAGAAATGTGCAGCATTAAACTACCTGCCCTGTGCATTCCTGCAAAATAAAAAAGATTAACAAAAAAGCACCAAAAATGCAGTGTGTGAAAGCTTACATGCCCCAATCTGCACCCAAAACACCTGTGGAAATTGAATGCGGGCCTGGTGAGGGGGAAAGTTTTGCTTTTGCCAATTGACCCACAGGGGCTTCTGCCAAGGTGTTTGTAATTAGCTTATCCCCTTTTCCAGCTCTAGTATACAGTTGGCAACATAGGCATCTGAATTTCTTGCACATTTGTCCAGTTGAAGTGTGACAACTTGCATAGGACTAAGAGCCCAACGACGCAGCCTGGATTAATTTTTAACAATTATTTTAACGAGGGTCCTCCAAGGTGTTTATAGAAAATCCTAATCCTTAGATCACCTGCGGAGGTTGCTTCTCAACTACTCTAATGTGGTAGATTACCTGTCATGTCCACACTGCAGTGGCATAGCTACAGACAGGGCCAAGACGATAGGTAGGCGATCGCATGTACCTCTGCCTGTCAGTAGGGGGGGTGCAGGCATGGAGCAGGCTCAGGAGCTCAGCTGGTTCCATACACGGCAGGTGCTGACTTTGAGTCCCAGCCAGCACCACCTTTTCACAGTTTACCTCCGCCCCTCACCTCCCCACACTCTGGTGAGGGGGTGGTGGAGCAGCGGGCACATTGGAGTACAAAGGAACTTTAGGAAATGTGTAATCTAACATCTTCTAACATCCTGCCGTTATGCTGACAGCTTCCTGTCATGTGACAGGATGCTGTCAGAACTGGGTTTTGCTGGGAAGAGTGGGCGGAGCTTCTGTTCCCTCTTCTCTCTTCAGAGCGCTCTGCTGAGAAGACTGACGCTCTCCAGTGTTTTCTGTGGATGGGGGGGCAGGATCAGAGCAGGTGGAGGGTGATCAGAGGAGGTGGGATCAGTGGAGGTGGGATCAGAGCAGGTGGAGTGAGATCAGAGGAGGTGAGATCAGAGGAGGTGGGATCAGAGCAGGTGGAGGTGGGATCAGAGCAGGTGGAGGTGGGATCAGAGGAGGTGGGATCAGAGCAGGTGGAGGTGGGATCAGAGGAGGTGGGATCAGAGAAGGTGGAGGTGGGATCAGAGGAGGTGGGATCAGAGAAGGTGGAGGTGGGATCAGAGGAGGTGGGATCAGAGCAGGTGGAGGTGGGATCAGAGGAGGTGGGATCAGAGGAGGTGGGATCAGAGGAGGTGGGATCAGAGCAGGTGGAGGTGGGATCAGAGGAGGTGGGATCAGAGCAGGTGGAGTGGGATCTGAGCAGGTGGAGTACGCTCTACAAACCTTTTTATTACCAATATGCCATTGACATCTCATTCATGCCTACTTGACGTCCCTGGTAACCACTGAGATTCTGTGAAAAACACTACCCCAACATAATGAGATGTCAATGGCCTCTTAGGAGCAGAAATATCTCCCATGTTGTGTAAAAACACTGGCCAGAGACACTCATATTTTTCTTTTAACTTATACGCTTCTGTAGCTTTGTAGCGCATAATTGTGTGCATGGTGCCATAACCCTTCACTCATTTGGACATACCCATATGTTCAAATGCATGAAAGTGTATGAAGCAGGCAGAGTGTAATAGGTAATGAATGAAAAGCCTATATGTAGCAGTACAATAGTACTGCCATATATAGAACAAGCATAGAACAAGCAATCTCCCCCCCTAGTGGTTTAGTTCTCTGGGAAGACTCATTGTTAAAGTAAAAAAAAAAAAATAATGAAAAAAAAGAAATATTAGACGTTCAATTAACCCCTTTTTTGCTCTTAAAAAAATATATATATATATATATGGTATACATAATTGATATGTATGTTGAACACCGCAGAAGGAAAACCTTTTCTTAATGCTAAAACTGTTATGTTTTTATTCCACAATTTTAAGGTGAAATGAGAAAAAAAAAAACATGTCTCTTGGAAGGTGGGGATGAAAAAAACAAATCCAAAAATCCTAAAAATAGCTGAGATCTTAAAGGGGTTTTGCTTACTTCCTTATCAGCTCAGGGGAGAATATAAACAAATCATGCTGAGTCATGAACGCTGCAGGAGTGAGAGGGAGGGGGTGAGCAGAGTGAGGAAGAAAGGAGCGTCTCAAAAATTTACTCAATAAATAACATTACAACAGTGCATTCTCTATACAGCAGACAGACTCATACACTGCACTTTCTCCACAGCCCCTTGAAAGCTCATTCATTTTCCCTGTCATCAGATAAGAAGTGCAAACATGCAAGCGTGGACAGATCAGCTCCTGTCAGTGTCTTGGTCGTGTCTAATGTAAACTTTCAGGAAACTAAGGGGGACTGAGCAATGCTGTAACTCTCACAGGCTTCACTTTTTGTAATCACATGTATTTAGAAAAGTGATTAAATACCCATTTTGGAGGATCCCACGTCAACATTAGATCGTGGCAAAACCCCTTTAAGAGTTAAAAGGGGTTGTCTAGGACATTTTTATTTTTTTTGTAATAGTATATGGCTGCCTTGAAAAAATAAAATGTGAATTCAACTCACCTCTCCTCAGATCTGTGCCATTCTAACCTGCCGTCAGTGTTCCACGTTCTTCTTCCAGACGGGTACATCACTGCAGCAGCAGTCACGTCTCCTTGACGGACTTCATAGGTTAAAAGTAAGTACTATGTATTATGTCTGCTGTGTTGTTTGCTTTTTTGGTTCTATAGCCTGCATTTTTATCCAAAAGTCTTAAAAATGTAATACATTTTTTAATAGGATTTCCCATATTAGATTAATAAAGTTTAGAGGCAGGGCAAGAGGGGGACTAAGGCCAGGTTCATCTGTGTTTCATTTTCTGTTCAAAACAGATGAAAGGATGCTTATATACTGTAGCATTAGGGCATGTTCACACGGCTTATTTTGGGACGGATTTAAGTCTGTATTTCGCACCCGTACTGCGTGAAATATGGCGCAAATCCGTCCCAGTCATACCGGTAATCCACAGTTCTCATAGAGAACTATGGATTACGTCTCACATGCACATTATTCCATTGGGATACACGGCGCGGACAATGGTTGTATATGGGGCCGGCGAGCAGCCGGCCCCACCCCCGCTACACGGCAGCCGACGTAATTGTGGGCGAAATACGTCCCCGCAATTACGCCAGCAATAAGCCGTGTGAAACTAGCCTTAAAGTTATGTTTAGATATAGCCCTTTAAAGGTCTATATCTAAACATATTTGAAGGCGGAGGGGGATTTAAATATGTAGAATAAATGTAAAAAAAAACAATAAAAAAAAAATTATAGCACAACCCACAATTTTATCCCTCTTTAGACGTCAGTGATGAAAAAAGGACACAATTACCAAACCTATTTTATTGTCACTTAATGTCACTTGCTCTTAAAAAAGTGGATGAGACTTTTTTTTTTACATTTTATAGCATTTTTATTGACATCTAATGTCAAAATTATGTAAAAAATAAAGCTTTACATATCACGAAAAATAAAGGGAAAAAAAAGAAATAAAGCCGAAAGTGTTACAGCATTCAAGCACGGATGTTGTATAAAAAAATGAAAATCTGCCATGTCAGGAACTGGTTAAGGCCCTGTTCACACGGCCAATTCGCGCCCCAGTTCATAACATGGTTTCCTATGGGAAACCGCGTTATTATTCACACGCCGCGGGTTTGGCAGCGGCTTTGGTGCGTGTGTGTGCGAAGTCTCCTGTCAATTCTTAACAGCGAGTCTTCGGCGCGGGGTTCGCCGTGCTTTTCGGCGCGGTTGGGACGCGGGTTTGGGTCCTGCCTCTGAATTTGTATGGGCGCAAACCGCGACGGGAGACGCGAGGTTGGGGAGCGATTAGGACGAGGTTTTGGCCGCAGCAACCGCGCCCAAACCCGCGCCCAAATCCGCCGTGTGAACAGGGCCTAATAGTGATGTGATGCAATGTGGGGTGGCACAACATGTCAAATTGCCTTGAGTGCTATGTAGCTTAGCAACCGGCCTAAATTATCACCATAACTAGTATAATGTGGAGAGAAAAGGCTTCCAGCAGGTACAGGTCATGGCCCAAATATTTTATAAGAAAACATTTGGGGCCAAACTTTTGCCTGAGAACTATTGCACGCTCAACCAAGGCAAGCACATATGTATATTGCAAGGGGGGAAAAAGCATGAAAAGCTGACAGCCAAATAAGGATTTCACTTTAAGGTAGAACTCCTTTAACCCCTTAAGCCGAACACCTGAAAAGTAGTTAATGACCAGAACATCTTTTTCGTTTTTGCCTCCGTGCGTTTCAACAGTTGTAACTTTATTTTTTCAATGACGCAGTTGGATGAGGCCTCATTTTATTCGAGACGAGTTGTACTTTATGGGGGAATAGTTTAATTTCGCTTATAAATAATTGCAGATTTTTTTTTATTTAAAAAAAAAAATTTTTTTTTTTTTTTTTTACACCATTCATATTTCACACTTAATAAATTGAAAGAGTAATTCTACAGGTTATTACGGTTGTGTGGATACCTAATATGTGTAGTTTTTTTTGTCTGCATGTGTGTAATATATGCACAATTATTTTTTATTAAATATTTATTTTTATTTGATTTACTTTTTTTACTTTTTTTTTTAAATCCCATGAAGGGAGTACTGTTTTCAATTTTTAATTTTTTTTTTTAACACTTACTGACGATTAATGTATTAGCATATATGAAAATGGGTAATACATTACTATGACAAGGGATGATCAGGAAAGCACACAGGCGGCCTGGTCACTGCTTCATACACAGACAGCTCTGGGGCCACTCTAGGTCCCCAGGGCTGGACTGTGCAGCCCCTTCCCCGGGCTCTGGTTTTCCGATCACCCGACAGAGCAGGGGAAACCCTTTGATTGCGCTGCGGTAACGCACCGCCGCAATCAAAGGGCTAAAGCACCGGGTTGCGGAGGTTTTCCCTTGATGCTCGCAGGGGATGCTCTGGGATCGGGGCTGTGTAGAACAGCCCAGACCTCAGCGCAGCTGCGGCGCCTGGGCACCAAAAACTCCAGTGTCTGCAGCGACGCCTTACGACCCGCACCAGCTGAAGTCTAAAGTTGGTGGGCGGTCGTTAGGGAGTTAAGGTATATGGTCACTTTTGATTTTTTAGTTTATTTTGTACAACAGAATTTTAATCCTTCTCTTTTGCATTGTAGCATACTCAAGACTGGTCAGCTGGAATCATCTAAAAGTGAGTTTAACTTTTTTGCTCATATATGTAGTTCAGATTTTATTAGGCTTAAGGGCTTGTTCACATGACGTATTTGTGATCCGTTTTACGGATCTGCAAAATGGATCTAACAATTGTCAGTGTGATTAACATTGAGTTCCATGGCAAAAGCGCATCGCTGTTCTCATGGGGAATCGGAAATTTCGCTTTTTGAGGGCTCTCCTGCACTGCGCTTTTCGCATGCCGCTTTAAGAATTGACATGTCAATTTTTATTGCGTTTACGCAAGTGAAAGCCCATAGGAGATAATGGAGTCCGCTTTTGGCACCTGTCCAAAAGCGCTCCACACTCCAGGTACGTATCAGCTGCACTTTGCATCCTGAAGGCGGATGCGAAAAGCGCAGTGAGCAGCTGCAGGCGGATCGGCACGGCGAGCGGGGCTGGATCGCGGGAGCGGCACGGCTGCAGAATGGATCGCAGGACCGCCGCAGTTCTGCAGGATGGATCGCGGGACCGCCGCAGTTCTGCAGGATGGATCGCGGGACCGCCGCAGTTCTGCAGGATGGTTCGCGGGACTGCCGCGGTTCTGCAGGATGGATCGCGTGACTGCCGCGGTTCTGCTGGATGGATCGCGGGACCGCCGCGGCTGCAGGATGGATCGCGGGAACGCCGCGGCTGCAGGATGGACCATGGGACCTGCGGTGAGCGGGGCAGGGGACTATGAATGGGACAGGAGTCTATGAATGGGGCAGGAGTCTATGAATGGGGCAGGAGGAGAGAGAGAGATCTCAACCTCAACGAATCCGGAAAGCGGATCCGTAAAACGCCAGTGAAAAAACATACAATACGTATCCAAATAAAGTATCAAGTCTTGCGTTTTTCGGATCCGCTTTCCGGCTGCGCTTTTCACATCTCAAAAATGGATCCGTAAAAAGGATCAAAAACGTTGTGTGAAACTGCCCAAAAAGTGTTGTATAAAGATTAGGGGATCACTTTCTGATTTGACTTCGGTTTTGGCCTGATGTTTCTTATTCCTTGCTTAGCTTATATGCAGTGATGTTTACTTGCAGAATTTTGGGATCTTTGTTTATTTTATCCCATGATCCTATTTGCCAAATTATAATAAAGAGGGGCATAAATGTATACGATGAGAACATCATTCCCCTTTTATACAAGTCACTGGTCAGACCAAACATGGAATATTGTGGACAGTTTTGGGGCACCAGTGCACAGGAAAGACATTGTAAGCCGAACGGTTTTAAAGGGGTGGGCAAAAAAAAAAAATAGAGGACGGGGTGGACTAATACCAGAAAGATTAGCAAATTAGGGTTATTTAGTTTTAATAAAAGGCTACTTGAGGTGACATAATAAATATGTATAAATATATTAAAGGTCACTATAGAGATCGCTCGAAGACATTTAAAAACCCCGGGACTGTTCTAAAAAAAGGGGGCTTTCTCTATGCCCTTAGGAAAGAATTTCTTTCGAAAACATAAAAAGGGGATTCTTTACTGAAAGAGCATGGGGCTGTGGAACTCTCTGCCAGAGGAATTGTAATATTATCACCTGCAGAAAGCATCCAGACCCTTTTAACTCGTTATGAATTCACCGGGACAAGTTATAGTGCTGGGAATTCTTTTCTGGGTCAGCTGCCACTGCGGGGTTTCTGAGGTCGCACTCAACCTTGGGGGTTTAAGCCCACCTTATTGTAAAGGCTCTGTGAAGAATCCAATGGCCACTTAGTCACGGCCCCTCAGAGTAAGACAGTTAGTGGAACAGTGGGTGAAGTACCCGATTGAAAATCTGATAGATGCACATTTTCTAATTCAAAGGCCACACTGTACCTCTCCCAGGGCCTGCAATAAATCATAAGGGGTTTTTCCCATCTAAACCTTTATGACACTTTCATTGCAAAACCTAAATGGCTGAGAGGTCTTGATTCTACTTTAAGGATGGTGAGAAAAAATGGGGCGGGGGGGGGTCCCCTGCTAAGCTCCAAAATAGGACATATACGGCTATTTTTCATTGTAAATTTTGGAGTTACAGAAAGCTGTTTCGAAAACTATAACGGGGAAACATCACAGCATCCCCTCCTCGCCATTATCTCCTTCTCTCTCTGTAAGGGTAGATTTGGGGATCTCCATGATTTTTGTCAGAAAAAAAATACCCCCATGAAGAAGAAATCCAGAAATAATACAGAAACAGACTGGAGTAATCCAAATGAGCAATATAGTACAAATAGCATAATACAGCCCTATAGTGCCAGCCACACAGTGCCAATATTGGTTTCTACTCTAAGGGCATGTTCACACGGCTGATTCTCCGACAGATTTCAGCCATATTGTGCGCCGTATTTGCACTCCAATATGGCTGAAATCCGTTCCAGGCATTACGGTAATCCACAGTTCTCATAGAGAACTATGGATTCCATCTACTCTCCCGCAATTACGGAGTGAATAAGCCGTGTGAACTTAGCCTAACAGTGCTATCACTTAAATGCTGCTTTCAAAAGATGAATATTTTTTTTTAAGTTAAACTAGACAAAGCTTGTTTGTCCCGATGGCTGGGGGGCCCAAAAAGGCAGCATGGGGGGCCACGTGCGTGAACCTGAATTCGAAAAAGAAAAACAGCATTTTTTTTCATGTTTAGGGGATAAAGTTCTTTCTATTTTTATTGCATGCATTGACCATAATTCATCTTATATAATTTCCCCCAAAATGATTTCCTGAGTTTTTTCTTAAAATTGTCTTCAAAAAAACATCAGAGCTGAATTTTTTAAAAAGGGAAAGTTAAGAGAATTTAAAACAAAACGCAAAAATGGGAAAAAAGGGTTCCCAAACCCCCCAATTTTGGGGAGGTTGATAAACCCTTTTAGCACAGAGACTACCTACACTACTCAGATACTTATCAGTGCTATAAGATGTCTAGCAGGGGGAGTGTTTCTGATGAGGGGTTTATAACCGTGGACCTTCCAAAAGCCACATTTTTCCCCCGGTTCACGCGGGTTATTAAGCCGGATTGCGCTCCCAAATTCCGGCTTAAAAGGGGCGGGGGTGCCCGGGCCCCCCGGCCCCCCTTGACTTCCCTTATCCACGGGCGTTTTTGCCCTGATAATGTGCATGTCACTTTTCTCCCCACCCACGGATTTGCCGAGCGGGGAGGACGGAATCCACTGTTCTCTAGGAAAAAAAGTGGATTACCGTAATTACCCGCGAGGATTGGGGCCGACGCAGTGCAAAACCCCGCGCAGTCGCGCCCAAACCGCGACAAATAAACCTTGAACGGCCCCTTGTATCGGACCCGTCCCGAAAAAAGTGACACTTTTTAGTTCCATGACAGCAGCACTACTAGTTATTGGTTCAGCGTCCTCTGGAGCATACACTTCAATCACAACAAATGACTGTTGAAGGCAGAATTAATTTAAAGGGAACTTATCACAGAGATTATGCCGCCCTTGCTGAGGGCAGCACAACAGTGTCAGACTTGCTGTTTCCCGCACTATCCCCCCTTTTTCTGTAAGATCTGCAGTTTTTGAGCATTTACCCCTCAAAATTTTTTCTGAGTGGGTTTTTTGCCCCCCAGCAAAGGGCTACCCCCGCCCACGACATTTTTCAATAGCTAAAACATGTGAATAAAAAATAGGTTTATCAGATGGGGGTGGGGGGGGCAGCCCGGGGTGGGGGGGGGTTTGAAAAAAACTTTTGAATACTCTTCTGGCTAAAAACTGCAGTTTGAGCATTAAATGCTGAAATACAGCATCTTACAGAAAAGGAACACGCGCGGAAACACATTTTTGACATTGCTTTGCTGTCCTCAGCAAGGGGGGCCTAAACTATTGACAGGTTCTCTTTAAAGACCCACCATCGGGCCTGAGCTTATGACCAAAATAACTTACTTGTAGACAAGCACCTACCAGGGCAAAATTTTGGTACTTTGAAAAATCCTTTTTCCATGGGGCCCGTTACTTTAACCCACAGGGTTTTGTTAAAAGGGCTAATGGAAAATGGTGACCGTACCTGGCTATGACCAAAACACAAAACATTTTTTTTAAATAAACAAAAAAAAAAATCAGCCCAACAAATCCCAAAAAGGGTTTTTTTAAACGGAAAAATTTAAAAACGAAAACCCAACCATAAATTCGTGAAAAACGTCTAACTACCAATTTGGGAAAAGTATAGAATGTCCCCCACTTTTTCCAGACCCCGAGTTTAGAAAATTACCCGACCGAAAAAGGAAAGGCGAATGTTTAAAACCTTTTTTACTGTGGCAAAAACAATCACACCCGGGGGGTCTAAGATTTTTTGGGCACTCTCAAGGAATTTTCCTTGATTTTAAAAGGTCAAAAGTAATCCAACACGCTCGAAAGAAAAAAAGAAACACACCAAAGAAAAAAATGTAATTACTTTTCAAATTATTTCCCAGAAGTAATAAACTCATCGAATTTTGATTTGCTTCTTTTATCTTGCAAAATTTTTTTCGGAACAAGATTTTTCTCTATTATTTGACTGCAACCGATATAGCATGATTTTACACATTTTCTCTTGATGGGCAATTTTCGTGGTGGATGGAAAATAACCAAAAGGAAAACTTCATCATTCATTCACACTAAAGAAAAAACAGGGTGTTGGCTTCGGGATACTGGAGAAACGTTCTGCAGTGGCCTTGATATCAAAGATTGGTAGGGGCCCGGGTAGATAAAGCAAACAGGCAGGAAAATATAATGGAGTGCAGGTAAAAATCCTGCAAGCAGTGTTGGACTGGGGGGTCTGGGGCCCACAGGGTGGTTGATCTTGGGGGGGGCCCCAATTACAGCTACTGTACTTGAAAATATTACCGGCCTCTCGGACATAATCGCCCCATTTTTCCACATAATACAGTTTACAAACAGAACTGTATTGTTAGACCGACAATGTTGGCCACTTATATTGTACACAATCATAGACAACCCCCAATTTCTCCATCCCTATCCCCCTCCCCCCACAAAAATATCCCCCCACCCCCAACAATACCCCCCCCCCCACATACAATACCCCCACCCCCCAATAAATATCCCCCACCACCCACATACAATTCTCCCTCCACCCACAACAAGATCCCCCCCCACCCACAACAAAATTTTCCCCCCCCACCCCCATCAAAAACCCCCCCCCATCCACATACAATATCCCCCCCCACCCCCCATACAAAATTTCCCCCCCCACCCAATACAATAACCCCTCCACCATATACAATTCCCCCCCCACCCACATACAATATCTCCCCCACCCCCATACAAACCCCCCCACCCACATACAATATCCCCCCCCACCCCCATACAATATCCCCCCCACCCACATACAATATCACCCCCACCCAATACAATTCTCCCTCCACCCACATACAATATCCCCCCCCACCACCAAACAATATCCACCTCCACCCCACATACAATACCCCCCTCCATCCACATACAAAACCCCCTCCCCCCACATACAAAAATCCCCCCCCACCCCCACAAAAAATCCCCCCCCCACCCACATCCAGTACCCCCTCCACCCCCAAAACAATATCCCCCTCCAGTTTCCCTTTGGTCACACACCTCCCATCTTCTAAAAAAAACACCACAAGAAAGAAAAATGAACTCCATCACGGGTCAGGTGTTCCCTCACTCTTTCAATCAGGGCACATTACTTGACCCCTATTGGTCTCTATAGGGGGGTGTTTTTTTGGGTTTTACCTACTGGGGTCTGATCATATGTACTCTATATGGCGGTGGTAGGTTATCCTGACTAGTTCTGATCACTATGTGGTTCTATATGTGGGGTTAGGGCCCGCACCAGCCAGGTAAACCTACATGTGGTCTCTTTTTATGGTTTTGTTAGAGGTCGCACCCCGTCAGGGATAACCTACATGTGGTCTCTTTTATGGTGGTGTTGTATTAATCTGAGCTGGTTTCCTCTACGTGGGCTCTATATGGTGGTGTTTAGGTTTTTTACGGCGTTTTTTAGTGCGGGGCACCAGCTCAGATATAACCTACAAAAACCACCATTAAGACCACATAGAGGTGAACCCAGCTCAGGTATAACCTACAACACCACCCTATAAGACCACATAAGGGCAGACACCAGCTCAGGTAAAAACCTAAAAACCACCAAAGACACAAGTGCAACCATAGGTATAACCTACAACACCCCCTAAGAGACCACAGAGAGGCAGACACCAGCTCATTTACATCACATTACAATAAAAAAATAATCCCTGAAATGAGGGGGTCACCGGCGACGTCTTGAATGAGGAGTCGTTCTCTTCCTTGTTTCGTTCTTTTTCCCTTTTCTTCTTCCTCCGTTTCCCCACCCCCATGATGAATTTTTCCCCCGGCCCCAAATCATCCCTGAGAAATTACACACAAATAACTTAAAAAAATTTCCCCCAATTTTCCCGCCCCTTTTTTTTCTATTCCCACCTCTGTACAAACTATCCAGGGGTGTAGGGGTCGGGTACAAGCCAATTTTCCTAAGGGGGTGGGGGGGTGGGGGGGAGGGCCCCAGGTAACAATAGGCCCCTCTTTAGGGAGGTATCCCCCCTGGATAAGTTTGGAAAGGCCCCCCAGGTTTGTTGGTGGGTTTCCTAGCCAGGGGTGGGAGTAAATAGCCCCCAGGTAGTAAGCAGCTACAGTTAGGAAATTAGATAGGCTACGTTAGGTTGGTGGACCCCATTTTAGTAGGCTGTAGGTAGTTGTTGGGAGTCCCATTAGTTTAGGCTGTTTATGTGGTTTCCCCCATTTAAGGGGTAAGCTGTAGGTAGTAGGGCCCCCCTTTAATAGGCTGCAAGCAGTTTAGGGACCCCCTTTAGGTAGATACAGGAATTAGGGCTCCTTTAGGTAGTATACAGGTATTGGGGCCCCTTTGGGTACTTACAGTTGGGGCTCCTTTAGGTAGATACAGGTAGTTAGGGGCCTCCTTAAGGTAGTGTTCAGGAAAGTCAGGGCCCCCCCTTTAGCTACTGTGTAGGTAGTCAGAGCCCCCTTAGTTTTGGGAAGCCAGGCCCCCTTTAGTAGTTAGGGCCCCCTTTAGTAGTCAGGGCCCCCTTTGTAGTCAGGGGCCCCCTTTGTAGCAGGGCCCCCTTAGATAGCCAGGGCCCCCCATGTGGGTTTACCCAAGGCCCCATTGTAGTCAGGCCCCCCCTGTAGGTAGCCAGGGCCCCCCATGTAGTCAGGGCCCCCTTTTAGAGAGGCCCCCCCATGTAGGTAGCCGGGGCCCCCCATTAGTTAGCCAGGGCCCCCTATAGGTACCAGGCCCCTCTTGTAGCCAGGGCCTCCTTTTGTAGCCAGGGCCCCCTTTTGTAGCCAGTGCCCCCTTTTGTAGCCATGGCCCCCCTAGTAGCCAGGGCCCCCCTTGTGGCCAGGGCCCCCCTTGTAGCCAGGACCCCTTTTTGTAGCAGGACTCCTTTTTGTAGCCAGGGCCCCCTTTTTGTAGCCAGGGCCCCCTTTTTGGAGCCAGGGCCCCCTGTGGTAGCCAGGGCCCCACTTTGCCATGGCCCCCCCCTAGTAGTCAGGGCCCCTGTGGGTAGTTTAAAAAATAAAACAACAAACAGCCACTTACCTGGCTCCGGCTCCTGCTCTGGCCGCTCCGAGCTGCCGCCAGCGCTGTACTGCCGCCCTGCATAGGCGGCGCGGTGAAGTGACGTCACCGCGCACCTACGTCAGCAGTAGGGGCCGGCGCCCGGCAGGCTGAAGGCCTAATGCGTTCAGCCTGCCGGGGAGAGCAGCGGAGCGCCGCGCTAGTGGCGCTGTACCCGCTGACACCGTCACCCCGGAGTCGGACTTTAGTCTCCGCTACCGGGCCCGGTCTCTGGGCGCGCGGGACGCGGGCCCCCCGGGGCGTCCCAGGACCGGATGCGCGGCCCGGGGCCCCGGGAGCGACTGGAAACTGCCTCCGGGCCCACAGCGGCTCGGGGGGGCCCACCGGGGGATTCCCCGGTCCCCCGGCGGCCCAGTCCGAGCCCGCCTGCAAGAGAACGAATGTGCACGCTTTGTTCCCTGTGCAGCACATTGCATCTCTGGACTTTCAGATGCTGCATGTACAGCTGCTAGGTTAAGGCTAACGTTTTTTGGAACCGTTCATAGAATGTTTACCTTCTCTAGCTCCACATCACGTTGGGAAATACTAGAGACATTTCTGACAACAACACTGGAAGGACACACAGATACCCGCTGGTCTTCAAGAGTGAATGCAATCAGAGCTTTGTACAGTCAAATTCCTCAGATCTGTGATGCTCTAAATGATATTGTAGAAACAACTGCAGATCATGAAGCCATTTCCACTGCTAAAAATCTTCTTTTACAAATTGACTCTGTCCAGGTGGCCTAAAACCTTCTTCCACATATAGAGGATGCATAGAAAATTAAAGTCTATCAGTCATTGCAGGGGAAAGAGGTCTCAATAATACAGGCATCATCGTTGATAGAAGGACTTAAAATGGCTTTTGAGGAAATGTGTAAAATTAACATGGATGAAGCATTTGATTATGCAAAAAACATCTGTGAAATTCTTGACATCTCTGCAACATTTCCACAAAAGAGAAAAAAGAAAATTCAGAAAAAGGGCAATATATGAGTCGGCTGATAGTCAACCCTGTCTGCTGAAGATCAGTTTAGAGTTGACTTTGACAAGGTTTTTGACGTACTTTTCTGTGATTTAACATGGAAGTCGGACACCTTTCTTTCCTGTCCGGCACTTGTTCACATGGAGATATCTGATCTTCAGAAAGCAGCAAAGGATCTAGCACTGAAATATTCTATTTCAGTACAGAATTCAGATGTATCCAAATCCAAAATGTTTCAAATTTCAAGTACATGCTATACATCCAGAGGTGGCTTCTGCAACACCACTTGCACTCCTTCAAATGATTCAGTATTATTCCCTTCTATCTTGCTATCACAATATAGAGACAGCACTTCGATTATTTTTAACTCTACCGGTAACTGTCGCATCATGTGAATTAAGCTTTTGTAAGCTAAAACTTATATATAAAAAAAAAAAAAAAAAAATACTTGCGTTCCACTATGGGTCAAGAAAGACTTTCTAACCTTAGTATTCTCTCTATTGAATATGAGACAACAAAAGAAATAGAGTTTAATGAAGTTATTGAAGAGTTTGTATCCATGAAGGCGAGAAAATTGCACTGTAATGTAGGGTGATGTCATCCTATTGGCAGCTTTATCTACTTTAAAGGGGTATTCCGGGACTTTTTTTTATTTCTTATAGAGTTCACATGGTTTTGCTTCTGCCTCAATGGACATTTTATCATCGGTGGGTGTGCTTTGAAGTCAGGCTCAGTTCTGAAACTAATGATTTCCTAGAGCACTATAAACATTTATAAACTCCTGGATAACCACTTTAAATTGTATACTGTGTTATATGTTGTTTCATTATTTGGGGTTGCACTTTGATGTTATGCTGCATTTTATTTGTTAAAAAAACTACCTCTTTCAGTATGCACTGCAGTATGCAATAAGAATGCAGACTCTTGAATAACTTCTTTCATTTTGTACTTTGTATCTATTCACAGTTAACAGATAATTTGCTTAAAGGGGTTTTGCCATGAAGTTAAATTTGCTGTGGGAAGCTTGTAAATTTAACTGATTAACATTTTCACCATTCATCATTATTAAAAATTCTGCACTATTTCTGTCTTAGCTGCTCCTTTACTGATCCATTGTTTACAGCTCATCTCCAAGGGATACGACCAGTGACGAGAGCTTCTCAGTCCTGGTCGCACATGCTCAGACATCACCTCTCCCCTCAGGCAGCTACTGAGTGTTCAGCCCCAAGTGCTGTCACTCTACTCCCATCCTCTGTGCTCCTTTTTTTTTTTTTTTTAAATCAGATAATTTTTATTAAACAATTAATGGTAAGAGACGTAAAAATATTCGATACAGAATGAACATCGGATACATACATATTCATATACTCCTAGTGTTTTTTTTATCTAAAAAGCAAAATGATTGTATATGTCCGTACCATATATCTTGATAAGTGCTTTCAGCAGTATTAGCATACAACCATAAACAAACCCCAACCATCCCACCCATACCCACCAAACCAAGAGCAGTACCCATGATTTTTTTAGCAACTTTTAATCAAGGACAGAAGTCACTTTGCCAAGAGTGTCTACTCCTTTTGTTCAACTAACAGTAATAGAAATGGACAATGCTCCCATTCCTTGCGCCAATCCTGAATTATGTAGCAGTAAGGAATGAGAAGGCAAACCTGGGGAATTGAGCCAAGGGCTCCATATACCTTCATATTTTCTCAGAGCATTTCTTTTTTAAGTATACGCCCAATCTGATGACATTATTTAATTTGTTTACGTATTCGGTTATGGTTGGTGAAGAAGACTGAATCCATCTAAAGGCAATTAACTTTCTGGCCATATATAACATTCGGGAAATGCTCCTCTGTGCTCCTTAGTAATTAGTCAAACAGTGCAAATAAGTAAAAAAGAAACCTCAATCAGGTCTGTGCATTGATAAAGAGAAATAAACTCCACAGGTTTGGTTCCTGCAGGGATTTGAACCTAGTAGTGTGAGGCAAATACTTTACCACTGAGCTACATTTTAGCTACTCACAGCTTTTTACATAAACAAAACTTACTTTGACTAGAGTGAGCACACTGTGGGGAAAGGCATGGTGATGTGATCCTGCTGGGTCACATGATATGCAATGCAAACAAATCACATACAGGAGGTATGAAATGAGAGGTATTTTTTTTCTTGAAGGGGAATTGCCAATGTTACTGAGCAGTTTAGACTTTGGATATTAATATTGTTATGTTAATTTATTACTTGTCTGGATAAAAAAAATGCTTCTATAATGTGTTTAAAATGGGGGGGCATTTGCCTCATGTGCCTAGGGCACCATAATGGCTTGTCCTGGCCCTGGTCTAACATATTTGTGTAGTAAATTCTGAAGGGACAAGTTGGGGGTCCGGAAAAGTCCTCATTGTGGTCTGGCCAGGATGGAGAAGAAAAGCAAGAGAGAACGAGTTATCAGAGATGTGTGTACAACACCTGTGTAGAACTGGTATCTATCACCATATAGTCACTGTATGGTGGTTATAGTGGTCTTAGGGTAATGGTTTATATTCAGTAACAGTACAATGGTTTTATTCAGACTCTTTGTGATGGTGATATATGGCCATGGTGTGGCGGTATTATTTGGTCCTTGTATGTTGTTGAAGATATTGGTATTACCAGTCGTGGTATAACACTATAATGTTACCCCACATATCACTACCATATAGTGACATACTGATTTGGTCAGTATTATTCAGGCTTTGTATATTGTTGTTATTGGTAATATTGGTCTTGGCATATTGTTTTGGTCAGAAATTTTATGATATTAGTCACTATATAGTGGTGACATGCAGTGATGATGTGGCGGTATTTTTTGGCCCTTGTATACTTACTGACCTGCAGAATACAGATAACCTCAATTAAATTGTTCAGTGTATACTCCAACAAAAACTAAATTTGTTTCCTGTTCACCCCACAAATATTTTTTTTTCTGGAGAGGGGGCAGACACTTTTGCTGTAATAACTTGTTTTTCTTTTTTTTTCTGGCCGCGTGCAGTACATAATTATTATGAAACAATTGTTTTCTGCAGCATGCTCCACCGTAGACCGGCATCCCTCACTCCAAGTAGGAAACATGTTGTTATAAAGTGGTGGTCCACAGCCATTGTCCAAGGATAGGGGGGGGGGGGGGGGAGCTGAAGTTTTGCACCAGGACAGGTGGTACTCAGATTATTTTTTTTGAGGATTGGACCATAAGTAATTAAAGTGTGGCAAAAACATAGCATGAGTGGTCTTAAAAACACACTATAAGTGTTGTGAATATGGCAAAAGACTTTATTAACACCTCTAACCATTGAAACCACTCCACAAAACATCTAAACGAGCAAGTCTTTATGCAGCAAGTACCATAAACACAGACCAAAAAATAAAATTTAAAATAGTGGCAATAATACTGCAAAATGTGTGTCCACATCACTCACCACTAATAGTCACATATATCATGGTATTATGGCTATAACCTGATCCAACTTTATAAAATACATTATGTATTTAAATAATATTAATAACTAACCTTGAGCTAAAACAATACCAAATGAGGGTATAGGTAGCAGGCACGCGCCCCAATGCGCATTTCGCCTTGCGCTTCGTCCAGGGGTTAAAGATCATATGTCTGTTGCCCAGTATTTATGAACAAGACTCTCTCATTGGTGGTGGTTCAGTTAGAGATGTAAAGGACCAATCAAAATAGAGAACACATAACATGTTTGCAATCAAAGGCACCAACATTAGCAAAGGAAACAGGAGAACTAGTTTAACCCTAAACAGGAAACCCTAACCACACACCAGCGCATGTGCGAACAAGTTGTGCATGCGTGGCAAGTTTATTGCCCAGTATTTAAACAGACATATGATCTTTAACCCCCGGATGAAGCGCAAGGCGAAATGCGCATTGGGGCGCGTGCCTGCTACCTATACCCTCATTGGGTATTGTTTTATCTCAAGGTTAGGTATTTGTAAAATACATGATGTATTTAAATAATATAAAGTTGGTATTATGACTATAACCTGATCCATTATATATGTGACTAGGAGTGGTGAGTGATGTGGACGTGCTTTTTGCGGTATTATTGCCACTATTTAAAATTTTGTTTTTTGGTCTGTGTTTTTTATGGTACTTGCTGAATAAAGATTTTATCTTTTAAATGTTTTGTAGTGATTTCTAGAGTGAGAGGGTAATATTTATAATTTTGTCTTTATATGATTTTAGGTATACTCTTTGCAGAGAACAAGAAGACTTTGATGAAAAGCATTCAAAGAACACTGGTGACTTAGGAATGTTGGTATAGATGGGGCCCCCCTCCTCCAATAATTGGAAACATATGGCCTGGAGGTATAGCCTTATTGAAACAAAGAAAGCTTGTTGATTCAATAAGACCCAGTAAAGTTCCTTTAAACTGTTAAATTTATACCATTGTAAATATGGACCACCTTAACTATGTTTTAAATTGATTGGCTAAATGTATTCTTGCAGAAGAAGGGGGCTATATAAAACCATGAATTGCAGTGGGATGGGGCAGACATCCTGTATATGCAATGTTATATGCTGTGTGTCTCCAATGCTTGCATTGAATAAATCCTGGATATTTTTACCTTCAACTGATTTTTAATTTGAAAACCCGATCAACATCTGAAAAGCTTTATTAAGCTACGACAATAGTTATAGTTTTTTTTTGTTTGTTTGTTTTTTCTTTTGCAATATTACCTCACTTCAGGGGTATTTTGCTGATTCAACTCTTGTATGAAGGGGTTTTGCCAAGAAGCGAGTTCCTCACCTAACAGGCTGATACTCCCTCCTTGAGGCTTGAAAAAGGGGCGTTGTGTTTCTTTGTTTAAAAAAAACAAGTACCTCCTGTGTGATTTCATCACCTCCCATGTACATTCCTGATATTTGGCTAATCCACAGGGAATAACATGTGCACAATACAGTTATTCAGTCTCTGTACTTAAGCAGACAAGTTTCTCCCCCTTATCTGCTCAGGAGAGGATAAGCTCTGAGCAGGCAGCGTCTTTAATTTGTTCACTAACTGCTGCAGAGGGGGAGAAGAGGGATGAGCAGGGAGCGTCTGCATGTTTACTCAGATAATTACGTTACAACCAGTGGATTCTCTATACAAAATACACAAGATCTTTTCTCCCCTGTCCCTTCAAAGCTCCTTCATGTTCCCTGCCATCAGATAAGAAATAAAAACAACGCAAGCGCGGCCAGATCAGCTCCTGGTCATGTCTAATGTAAACTGTCAGAAAACTAAGGGCATCTTAGGCTGTAGCTCTCAGAGGCTTCACTTTTTTTAATGACCTATATTTAGAAAAGTGATTACCCATTTTGTAGGATCCGCTTAAATGGCTCATAATCCCCATCCTGGTCTCTCAGAAGAGATGCAAACTACACCAGGGTTGAGAAGCAAAACCATGGAACTACGAAACCCATTATTAATCAGCTCACTGCTCATGGAGTAATTAGTACTGCCTGCAAGTCTTTTCAAATCATCTTAGTAGTATAATGCTGTACCGTGTTAGCCATAGAAAGTAGTAGAATAGTGAAGAAATCAGGCGATACCTTTTAGTTTCCAATTCCCCTTCCATGACTCTGTCTATTGTGGACAATCCCATTTTGTTGGCAATCCATTTATATCAATGATTAAAAGGTAGACCCGGTTGTGTCATTAAATAGGGCTGTGAACGCAATGAGTTGAGTTTCACAGAACACAGAGAGGCATGTTAGACACATAGGGATCCATTTTCATTAGAGCAATTATTAGCACCAACACAGACCACATTAATTGCATTTTAAGGAGATGCTTATAAGTTTATACACATCAGGCTGTGATATAGTAATTTGTTATAGTAAGGCTTAAATGCACCCGATGTAGTCTAGTGCTTTCCGTGCTGTGATCAAAATAAAGGACTATGGCTCCATCTAGCGGTCCAAACAAATAATACATAACTGGTAACGTGTGGTAAAAAGTGAGCAGATTTTGTCAAAGAAATGGGAATGTATTGCATTAGAAGAAAGCAGAGGAAAAATCAAAGTAAAAAAATAGGAAACTCTTAGGCCAAAAACACCACCATCTAACACAGCAACCACAATAATCTCAACTCTTCAGGGTAGTGATGATGCATATGATAGATGCTCTCTTCTAGACCTGGCACCGGAATCTATTGCCAAGCCATTTTAACTTCTTATTCCCAAGGTCCTGAAGATCTCTTTGCAACAGAAGTTAGGGGAGACAAAGCAAAAGTTGTATTGACAGTGCCTCTTTAGCCTAAAAGGGCCTCGTTCTGGCTTCTGAGGTCCCTCCCAGGAGCTGTGGATTCTTTGGGACTGGTAGGACCTTCTATCATCCTTAAAGGGGTTTTGCCACAATCTCATTTCATACCTCCTGCATCCAGCTCTTCAGCTCTGTGTGCTCAGAAGGGGGCGTGTGTGATTTGTTTGAATTGTATATCATGTGACCCAGCAGGATGACTAGAGAGAGGAAAGTCCTGGTGATGTTAAAGAAAGGTCTGTTCATGTGTTGAACTGTAAGTCGCTACATTGTAGCTCAGAGGTAAAACTTGTGCCTGGAGGCAGAAGTTTTACCTTTGAGCTACAATGTAGCGACTGACTAAAGAGAAAAATAATCCACAGGTTTGGTTCCTGCAGGGATTTGAACCTTGGACCCTTGAACTGTAAAACAGAGCAAATAAATAAAAAAGAAACCTCAATGAGGTATGTGCATTGATAATTACTAAGGAGCACAGAGGACGGGAGTGACAGCACCTGGGGTTTGAACACTCAGTAGCTGCCTGAGAGGAGAGGTGATGTCTGAGCATGTGCGACCAGGACTGAGGAGCTCTCAGCCCTGGTCATATCCGCTGGAGACGAGCTGTAAACAAGTGATCACAATGGACAGCTAAGACAAAAACATTAAATATTCATTATTAAAAATTCTGGAATGTTTTTATTTAATTTACAAACGTCCCACGTCAATTTTACTTTGTGACAAAACCCCTTTAAACTTCAAACCGTTAAGTGTCAATTCTTAAGATAAATTTGACCTCTTAAGCACTAAGCCTGAAAAATGACAAGCTTTTTTTTTTTTTTTTTTTAACTTTTCACATAAAGGAATTTAAGCAGGTATAACTTTTTTTTTATGAAATGAGGCAGTCATATGAGAGCATGTTTTATGTGGGAGAAATTTTATTTTTTTGGGGGGGAGGGGAGGGGTGCGGGAAGGACAATAGGTTATTTTTTAATTACACAGTAATTTTTATGTATACTCAAACTGTTAGATTAATTCCACAGGCTATTACGGTTGTGTAGATACCTATACGTGTAGGTTTTTTTTATGTTCATGTTTAATTTTGTTTATTGTGCATACATAACACATACAATTTATTTTTACACATTTTGTTTTTTAATAAAAAAAGTGAATTTTGTATTTCATTTGGAAATCAAGGTTTCCAGTATCTGGAGGAAGAGTGGACAGGCCACAATCCGAGCTGCTTGAGGTTCAGTGTGAAGTTTTCCCAGTGAATGCTGGTTTGGGGAGCCATGTCCTCTGCTGCTTTAGGTCTAGTGTGTTATATAAAGGCCGAGGTCAGCGTGGCTGTCTACCAAGAAAGTGTAGGGCACTACATGCTTACCTCTGCTGACGAGCTTTATGGAAATGATGATTTTATCTTCCACCAAAATAAGGCACCTGCCTACAATGCCAAAAGTATCAATACCTGGTTTAGTTGGCCAGAAAAGGCACCTAACCTAAAACCCCATAGAGAATTTAACGTGGCTGCATTTTTGGGTCTGGTGTCTCATCATAAAGTGAACATGGGCTTCCATAACACCTCAGCAGTGCCACAGGCTGACCACCTCCATGCCACACCACATCTGTGTAATGAGTCTATACAATATATGGGTTTCTCTATTTGACAAAATAAACTTTTCAATGATATTTTATTTTATTTTTTTAGATGCACTAGTAGCATTTGAGGAGAACTGCAGATATCTCATTGCTCGCTTGTGATCCTCCTTATACTTTCAAAGGCCAGGCCCCACCTTCCATTCAGTCTAGAACAATTCTAATGTTCATTGTTCTCAAGAATTTGTATATAGCCTCCTCTCCAAATGAAAAGGTTTCCTAACTTCTATTTTGCGTTCATGATCTTCATCGCACTAGCATGAGGCCTCCTAACATTTAAGGATCGGTTTGGCTCATCTCATCCACTTGGATTTAGAGTTTTTACCTGCCCAAAGTTTTCAAGTACATTCAGTCAGCCTGGGTGGCGTGTGCTTAAAAGGCTGCAGGTATTGAAGAATAAGCTATGTCCACTGTTTGGGGCAAACTGTGAGTGGCGTTGGTTGAACAAATCTGCAAGGCCTTTATGTGTTCCTTTCCTCACAGA
Organism: Phyllomedusa bahiana; assembly: GCA_025379985.1. NCBI lineage: Eukaryota > Metazoa > Chordata > Amphibia > Anura > Hylidae > Phyllomedusa > Phyllomedusa bahiana. The sequence goes on from JAODAL010012557.1 coordinate 57,210, forward strand.
TGTGATTTTGATTTGGAGCCTGAACATGTTTGTACAATAAAGTTTTTCACTTGCATTTGAGGCTGCATTTGAGGCTCTTATAGTGGTTAGACAAGCTCAGCAACCAGCACCCATCAAGAAATCAATAAGCCCTTTGTATATATAACTAGGTGGGTAGCCTAGAGAATGCCATCCAGACAGTCCCCGGGTTACGAACGGGATAGGGACTATAGGTTTGTTCTCAAGTTGAATTTGTATGTAAGTCGGAACAGGTATATTTCTTAAAGGGGTTTTGCCACCATGTAATGTTGACGTGGGAACCTCCAAAATGGGTATTTAATCACTTTTCTAAATATATGTGATTAAAAAAAGTGAAAACTCTGAGAGCTACAGCATTTCTCAACCCCCCTTGGTTACCACAAAGCTTCCCCTAGTCACGACCCAGGAGCTGAAAGGCTGCGCTTGCGTGAATCACTTCTTATCTGATGACAGGCAGAATGAATGGTCTTTTAAGGCACCGGGTAGCAATATGTTTTCTTTTGTATACAGAATAACTAGCTGTAGTGTTATTAGATCCCTGCTTTATCTGATGAAGAAGCTTTCAATCTGCTGTTTGATTATTTGAGTGAACACCTATTCTAAACTATAACTTGTGAATTCTGTATACAAAAGAGAAGATGTCACAGGATTCCCTTACACAGCCAGAGCACAGAGCCTGCATGTGTCTGTGTGCGGCTCTGTCAGCTCGTGATTTGTTTACATTACATAAGCTGCTTTGCACTGTCAGGAGAAACCTTATCTGCTGTGTATGAGCCTGTGTCTTGCTGGATTGAATCCACTGTTGTACTGTTTATTAGTTCACTTAAGTTTTGAGACGCTCCCTTTGGATTCCTCACTCCCTCCTCCCCTCTCCCTCTCTCCCCTGCAGCTTCATGACTGTGATTTGTGTACATCTTGCTGTCATACTGAACGGAGGTCAGTACTTGGTCTGGTGGCAAATCCCCTTTATATAGTGCAGGGAAGGATTCTATGTGCTGGAGTTACATTTAAACTAAAAAAAACCTTTCATTTGTTTTGCTGTCTATGCTCCTGTTAAGAAGATTTCACCTCATGTACTGCTGTGGCATGCTGGCACTTGTAGTTCCATGTTCCACAGCAGATAGTAGCTGTGGAACGACAAGTGCCAGCATGCCCCATAAGTCTCAGTTTGTAAGTAGGGGACAGATAGAACGTTGTAAGTCGGGGACTGCCTGTATATTACTCTGTACAGCCATATGACTTACCTGTTTGGTAATTTGTACTTACAAGGTAAGGAACCAGTAATGGGTTGGCGATTTGGCAGTTGCTAAAATCCAAAAGAATAATGATTCTACACATAAAACACCATTACAATGACTGCAGGATCAGACCACTAACCGAGTTTCTGTAGTCTATACTACATGGGACACATTTTTTTGTAAAGTTTTAGGAGTATGAAGCAATTTAAAATGTGTTTTTTGCATTCAGCTCTTTTGCAAACCTAAGTTGCTTCATGTTGTAAATGTTGGTGCAAATAAAAAAGTGCATAAATGAGCTGGCACAAGTATGATTTGTGTTGCATTACATTGTGATCCTAGAGCCCTATGCAAATTAACATATACCTGGAGTCTGAATGATTAGCACTGAAGGACTAACCAACTCAACCACTCATGGTGGCAATACAGTATAAGGTCAATTTAGCTTGGAAAAAAGACAGCTTGGGAGCCATTAGATACCTTGAAAGGGCAACTGTAGATGAGGGTGAGCTATTTCATTACCATGTACAAATATGTGAAAGGACAGTACACTGGTCTTTTGCATGATGATTAGAGCTAGGTCTGAAGATAGCAATAAGGGGCGATAGTTCTGTAGTCTCACGGTTCTTACAGTAAGGATTGCTCGTCTATGATGATAGTTAAACCACCTCTCCTCTGGACATTTGCTGCCACAAGAGGTTGCGATATATACTACTCACAAAAAGTTAACGTACTATCTTTCAAGAAAGACCTCTTGGTTAATAAATTCGAGATATTTGGCTTTTGGTTGAAATTCCAAGATGAACATAACATTTTCTTAAATGAACCAAATGAGACCATCTCTTAACTTTAGAATTCACTTGTGCAAAAAGCACTTTACAATAGAGATCAGAACGTTGTCCAAATGTTCAAAAAAGGAGCTTGCTCAATGCCAAAATTTACAACAGGTGTTTAAATCCAAATTCAAATTGATCCCTGAATCACACAATAAATTTAGTTTTTTCTAGAGATGAGAGAACCCTAAAAAGTTTTGAGAACTTCGATTAGACCCTCGAACTTTTGTGAGTTCAGTTCGAAGTTCTATTCAAGCTCGAACTTCGAATCCCATTACAGTCAATGGGAGATGTGTGTTCTAGTTAATTTTTATACCTATACAGGTGAGGAGAAGCTGCAATTAGCATCCATAACAGTGAAGAAAATTTGGCTGTAAGTTGTTCCATGTATCCATTTTACTAAGGGCCGGTTTGCACGGCTTGAATAAGCCGTAATTGCGGGACAGATTCCGCCCGAAATACGGCTTGAATAAGGGGCGGGGGGCGCTGTCCGCCAGCCCCATAGACTTTCATTATCCCGGCAGAATACGCGCCATGGATAATGAACATGTCAATTTCTCCCCGCCCGGCGGATTCGCCGAGCATTACGGCGCGCAATACGGCTGCAATCCATGCCCAAAATAAGCCGTGTGAATGGCCCTTAAGAGTCACAGAAAAAAAATTCACAGGCTAAAATAATTCACTCCTTTCAATGGCTAAATGAAAAGATGTGATCCTACATAGCTGTAGGAGGTGCAGCGCTGCCACGGGGCCCCTTTGACACAAAAGACACTAGTATTAGGGGGCTCCTGCCAGTTACCATGTGCCATTTCCATAACTTTTTTCACCAGGGCCCAAGAACATGTCATATATGTGGTGGCAGCAAGAACATCCCAACGGGGAACATGGAGGTTCAGCTGGCAGGGCTGTAGTTATAGGGGGTGTAGTGGAGGTTCTGCTGGCAGGGCTGTAGTTATAGGGGGTGTAGTGGTAGCCAGGGCTGCTGTCAGTCATCTATTAACCGTTTGGATTTCGCCCCGCAATTACGCCGGCAGCCGTGCAGCGGGGCGGGGGGCCGGCAGCTCGCCGGCCCCTCGGACTGTCATTATCTCACGTCACTTTCTCCCCGCTCGGCGGATTCGCCAAGCGGGGAGGAGAGACGGAATCCATAGTTCTCTATGAGAACTGTGGATTACCATAGTTACTGGGACGGATTGGAGCCATACTGCAGCGCAAATACGGCGCGCAGTACGGCTCCAATCCGCGCCCAAATAAGCTGTGTGAACGAGGCCTTTTAGGGCCCCATGCAGCTAAATCAAATGGGGCCCCCGCCCATTACTAGTTCCTATTTTGTAACCTGTCATGGGGCCCTAATCAAAAAGGGGCCCAGTGATATGAGTACTGCCCTACTGGCACCCGTGCCAGTTACCATGTGCCATTTCCAATACCGGTGTCTTCTTATGTGTCAAAGGGGTTTTTGGGGTGCCAATAGGGCAGTATTCCTGTCACGGGCCCTATAGGAATAGGAAAATAGGAAGTAGTAATAGGTGGCGGCCCAATTTGGTTTGGCAGCATTTGCACTTACACATTCCATCAGTCGTCCATTAACGTCAACCTGCCGTATCTCACATTAGTAAACTGTAGCACGTCTCCTTGACAGTCGGTGACATCGGCAACCGGGCCAACAAAATCTGCAGAGATCCACGCTTGTCTCATTTATCAAAATGTCAAACGATCCACATTCTCAGGGAAAAGACGGATACATTAGAACGCACCTTCAGCACAGCTGGCGGGGTTATGCAAACAAATTTTTAAGCCTGCCCGGGCAGCCAGCGTTTTTTGGGTAGGGTTTTTTTCGACAACTAAAGGCCTTCATCCTTTTGGGACACCCAAAATTTTAAAAAATGGGTCCAGATAAAGTTCAAAAAAAACCCGGTGTTGAGCCGCAAAGCCCATGGCCCTGACTGAAGGCGGCCCTTTTTGGCGTGTCCGAATGCTCCCCTCCCTTTGCGGGGTTTTTTGGTGAGGGGTTTTAACTTTTTTTAACTCGTTTTTACCACGTGCCCTTCTCCCCACCCCAGCAGTAAAATGGCAAGTAACCCCCACCAACGGGATCACGTTGCTGACGTTGTTCCACCATGACATTTGCATCTTCTTCACATTCTACAGATGTCTCAATTTGTGTGGGTGGAAGGAAGGGGCTCACTTTTGACAGTAGAATGCAGGAATTTGAGACAGTGCTCATTGACCAACTTATTTGTAACGTGGATCAAGAAGGGTGGCCACCCAGTAATCACTGTTCATTTTGATTTTTCCCTTTATGCGTGGGGCATGTTCAGTTTAAAAACACCAAGCACTCGTGTGAGATTCTGCCCGGGGCCCCAAAAACCTTTGGGGTCGAGGGGGACTAACCAAAATCTTCCTCCTCCCCCTGAAATCTGTGCCAAACCCCTTTCCCCCGAAAGGTAATCAGTACCAGTGTGCCCCCCCCAGCCTCCCCATCCTCCTCCACTTCCCCTCATCCAAACCAGCTCAGAGAAGAGGGCATAAAACGCTCCCCAGGCCTCTGGGCAAAACTGTGTCCTGCACACGCCCTGGACCTCGAACCACCGCCTAAAGAAAACAGATATAATTGGAAAATGCAAAAATAGAAGGACAGCACTTTAGAAGAAAAACGGTGTCTTTATTCCAGAAACGTTTCAGCTCTCAATTTTAAAAACGAAGTCGAATAAAAAATTCAAAAAAAAAAGGGAAAACCTTGAGAGCTAAAAACGTTGCGGGAATAAAGACACCTTTTTTTCTTCTAAAGTGCTGCCCTATTTTTGTTTTTTCCCATTCAGACTTCGTTCAGTCTTTTTTGGACGTGCACTACTCCCTATTCTTTTTTGGGAAAACCAGTGCTGTTTCTATTTCTATTGTAAAATTTGGGAAAAACCCTTTAGTGGGGCCCTCCCCCAAACACGGGCTGGGACCTGCGCCACAGAGGCTGACACGCTACCGCGGAAGGGGGGGGGGGGTTAGGAGGCAACGCTTGTTCCAGTAAAAATATGACCACAATGGCCCTTTCTGACAACGCCTGGGTTCCCTGACTAACCGTGTTTTTGCGTTTTCAAAAGCTTCAGAGGGGAAAGGGCAGGTAAAGGATCCCTGCACCACCCTTTAGGACTAAACCCACCTCAAGGTCCGCACCACTCCCTCGTCAGGCCATGCGAAAAATTTCCCATCCCTGATAAAAGGCATTATGCTGCTGCCCCAATCGCGGGGGCACGTGGAGGGTGGGAAATTTCCCGCGTGTTGCCCCCGTCAAAAATGAACGGTTTGGGGGGGAGGCCCCCCATCAAGGTGCAAACCTGCCATCCCTTCTGAAGCAGGGGGCGGGGCACCGGGGGGGGGGGGGGGGGTGTGAACTGTCGCTGGAAAGCTCGAGGTCTTAGCTAAAACCCCCGGGGAGCGCTTGAGAAATTTCGCACAACCAGGTTTTCCCAACAAAAGTGGGCCCGGAAGGGATGGGGCGAAGTTTTACCGATCCTAAGGGGTGGGCAATAGATTTTCTCCCATTGTCGCACCACCACATTGCCTGGCCCAAGTTCCGAGTGTGGGGGAGCCGTCCACAACCTTGACCTGTGTGTTGAAAGGTCCCCAAGAAAGATTTAAATTTTAGAAACGGGATGGTTTCTCTTGGGACGTGATGCTAAACCTGTCCCAGGTTGAGGATCTGGGGCTCTGGTGATGGGTCCCTTTGGGGCCGGCCGGGCACCTTCCCCACGGGGGATGACTATGCTTCATTCCAGCAAACTCACCCAGTGAGCAGTCAGTAAGATGTCCTTGACCGTGCTTACTAGTCCGTTACATGTGTCTGTAGTGAGATGGACTTTGGTGGACACAGATGCAGCCAACCTGCGGGAGATCTTTTAGCAATGTGGCGGGTTAGGATAGGGACAGCTTTTCTGGCAAAGAAATGCCTGCTCTGCCTCATTGGGGTATGCCAGGGCTATGACGTGGCAGAGCCCATCTATCAGTGTCCACCAGGCAGAAGGGTTTGGAAATGTTGCCTAACTCCCTAACAATGCCGACATTCAGGCTTTTGGATGGCTAGGGTGAAAGCATTTCTTCGGCTCCCACACCTGGTACACAGAAGGCTGACTGACCTGCACACCGTACAGCAGCCAGTCCACCAGACTGGTGGAAGGGGAAGGTGTAGACTGTGTTGCTGGTGGTGGAAATCTTCCGACAGTGTCTGGGACTGTTGCTTGCCGATGATGCTCCGGCACATCCAAGCCCAAGCGGTCCTCTGACATCTTCTGCCTCCGCCAGTTCGGCAGCAGTGGTTGGAAGCCCAGGACCTGTGGCCTTTTTTTTCCCAAGTGATTCTTCCACAGCAATTTATGCTTTAACCACCACCAGCATGAACAGGCATGTAAATTCTTTCGTCATGTTGAAAGCAAAGCCGGCATATGAGAATAGTCATCGGTCAGCGAATCTGAGGCTGGATCGAAAAAGGGCCAGGCTTCACAGGTCCTGGACCTCTTCGACTGTGAAAACCTAGTAGCAGTGTTCCCGCTGCCACCACGGACCACGGCTGGCGGAATGTCAGCGGACTTGTGCGAATGCCCTCGCCCTTTCTGAGGCCAGATCCGCACTGACACTACCCCATCATCCTCCTCCTCCACTGATGATGATGACATTGCGGATCCAACATGGTCTTTTGAGCATCATCATCACAGGTGACTTCCTCTTCCTGACAGTCTACATCCTCAAGGTGCAGGCTACAAGCCACAGGCACTGAGAGGAGGAGAAGGAAGCTGGGCCGTTGCCATAAATATCAAGCGGTCAGCTGTGCCTCGGAGGGCATCAGCGATTTTGTCTGCTCTGACGCCCAATCATCCTCTTTGGCCTCTTGATCTTTTATATTACACTGTGGTTGGGGTCAGAAGGCGTCATCCAAGGTCTCTTCAGAATATGGATTATCTAGATTGGTCTGTCTATTGGGTGACATTTGGCCTTCAGGTTGGACTGATGATGAGGATGACGACATTTGTGCCCTTGACTGAGAGGAAGAGGAGGTAAAACTGCTGGATGAAGGGTGTGTTAACCACTGAACAACATATAGGCGCCGATCTTCATTACTGAGACGCACAGGGAACCGACCAAGCGATGACGGTCCTGGGACTGACGATGTGCTTGCGTGGATGTTGTCCAAAGCACTGCAAGAAGCGCCTTGTCTCTTACCTCTAGCTCCACGTCCTATGCCCCTCCTCCCTCACTTACCACCTCTAGTTCGCTCCATGTTCAAAAATAGCAAATCAACAAAGATACATTTTAAAAAGGTCAAGGTTTGTTCACAGTCTATCTTTGGAGTACAGTTCTTCAAAGTGTTCTTAAATGCTTAAAATTCTATTTGCCCGTTGTAAAGTATGTCTATGGAATATCTGTACTATCTGTACAAAACGCCCTGTTTATCACACGAAAAGGATTATAGGATTATAAATCGCTATTAAATGGTGTTTGCCTGCTGGCAAACCAGCAGGCAAAGGCAGCAGAGTGTATTCACTACAGAGAGTAAGGTGAAAATGGTGTTCAACAGGAAATACAGTGACATACACAGAAGACGGTCATGTGATTTTAGCAGCCAATTCAGCTCAGGTTCGGAAAATACTTAAAGTTTGTGCCGAACTAACCTTTTTCTGAATGGTTCGGCTCAACACATGGCTGTAGCCGGAACAAACCAGTTTAAATGTCAAGCTATTGAAAAAAATAGATAATACTTAGAAATAGCACTCCAAACCTCATAGTTTATTTTGGTATATTTCAAAACAAGGGTATGTTAACACAGTGTTTTTTTTCAATACGAAAAACTGATTGAAAAGCACTGCGTAAAACATGCCAGAAGTGTGGTGCGTGTTTGAATGTGTTTTCTGTGAATCCCCTATAGTTTTACATAGGGCGTCTGCTGCGTAAAACGGATCAAGAATTGACAGGACAATTCTTTGAATGTAACATCGATGCGAGTTTTACATGCATCTTTCGGACAGACGGCTGATCGTCGATGAGTGTTTAACCATGTGGAGGGTGATTTACCAAGAGTTTCAATGTAAGTTGCGTGTTAGGGGATGATCACACAGCGTTTTTTTTTTTAAGATACGTGTTTGGATCTATGTTTCGGACCCAAAGAATTTAATCCAAATAAAGTGTAATTTATTGGCTAATTGGTAAAAGTAGTTAAAACAAGTACAAATGTTAAAAGCAACACTTTTGTGTGAACGCTTATCACACTTCATCAGGCAAGGAAAAACAAAAAGTGCAGCTTGAGGGTATAAAGTTCTTGGTGTAGTGGCATTGCAACAAGGAAAGGAGGATGTTCACGATTTGCAAGCAGTATACTATTAAAAACTCCATACTTAAAGAGGTTTTCTTGCTACAAAAATCATATCTCAAGTGATGGGGAAAGTAAAACATATGAGCTAAACTGTGCATCTATAGCTAAGTGACTTTTGTAATTTGTTTGCATTACCTAAGTGCTTATCTGCTATACTATTTCTGCTGCAGCTGGACGGGACACGTCCCCTTTTTCTATGATTGGCTGATATGACATTCAGCCTGTTTGGACACGACCCCGGACGGGAAACGCCCCCTGTGCTGTGATTTGCTGCCTGCACTCTGTGCTTACTCCCCTCTGAGCTGTGTAAATCAGAAATGAAACTAACTGCCTGAGAGGGCTGCTGGCTCTATACTCCTCTCCCAGCTCTAAGGTGAACCATCTGGGCAATTATATTAGGGGAGAGTGAATCTATCAGCTAGATAATAACAGTCATATGGGGGGAGCCACAGGGTATAAAACACAGCCTTACACAGTCTGCCCTCCCCTCTGTTATCAGGCAGGAGGTTAAACCATGTGAAGAATGCACATTGCTCTATCAGTTATACACACAGTCTGAACTGATGAAACACATTACAGGTGTTCTGGTTACAAGGAGCTTGTGCAGCCAGAAGCATGAGCTAAGGTCTTGTCCCCTTCCCCTGCTTCACACAGAATGATGATGTCACCAGTCTTCAGTGAGGGGGAGACTCTCCTCTCAGTAGGCATGTCTCTCCTCCCAGGAGGTGAGACCTGCCCCTGGATTTGAAACTGAAACAAGATCGAATCAGCTCAAGTGTGCGAAAGCTTCCAATGATAAAACCCCTTTAAGATGAGATATAGTATATGGTTGAAATAAAAAATGCATGATTTTATTGATATACTAAAATGTATTTATAAAAATAAAATAACTTTATTAAGGTAACGGCATATGATGATCGCTAACGAGCTCACTATTAGCTGCAGATGGAATAGGTGAATGATCAAAGACACTGGGGATTATACTCTTCTACCTAAAGTGATTACGATGCGGTGCTTGTCCTGCAGAGAGCGAGGGTGTGTTGGATTATGCTATTTAGTGAAGACTTTTGATGATTTTCTTTCCTGTTAAGAACTAGAAACAAGTCACATTTACCCCCTTTATTGAATATTTAGTTGCTATGTAAGGGGGTAAATGGTACTCTGTGTGTATAGTTAAGTCACATTACTAACATATTAACACAATATAACATATACTATGCATAAGATTTTGGTTACTGCTTGTGATGTTCTGAGACACAGGCACATAATTTAGGGGACCCGACAGACTTCACAAGACAATTCAAATTCCAATTCAAATTGATCCCCCTAAATGTATTGGGCAATTTCAGGATCTTGTTAGAGATTAGCAAGCTGTGCAAAACGTACTGAAACCCTGAACAGTTGGAAGTTAAAGGGGTTGTCTCGCTACAATGATTGGGGGGTTGTCTCGCTACAATGATTGGGTTTTAATTAAAAGATCTTTAATAAACAAGCAACTTTGCAATATACACTCACCGGCCACTTTATTAGGTACACCATGCTAGTAACGGGTTGGACCCCCTTTGCCTTCAGAACTGCCTCAATTCTTCGTGGCATAGATTCCACAAGGTGTTGCAACGATGCTCAATTGGTACCAAGGGGCCCAAAGAGTGCCAAGAAAATATTCCCCACACCATGACGACACCACCACCACCAGCCTGAACCGTTGATACAAGGCAGGATGGATCCATGCTTTCATGTTGTTGACGCCAAATTCTGACCCTACCATCCGAATGTCGCAGCAGAAATCGAGACTCAGCAGACCAGTGCAACGTTTTTTTCCAATCTTCTACTGTCCAATTTCGATGAGCTTGGGCAAATTGGAGCCTTAGTTTCCTGTTCTTAGCTGAAAGGAGTGGCACCCGGTGTGGTCTTCTGCTGCTGTAGCCCATCTGCCTCAAAGTTCGCCGTACTGTGCGTTCAGAGATGCTCTTCTGCCTACCTTGGTTGTAACGGGTGGCTATTTGAGTCACTGTTGCCTTTCTATCAGCTCGAACCAGTCTGCCCATTCTCCTTTGACCTCTGGCATCAACAAGGCATTTCCGCCCACAGGACTGCCGCTCACTGGATGTTTTTTCTTTTTTTGGACCATTCTCTGTAAACCCTAGAGATGGTTGTGCGTGAAAATCCCAGGAGATCAGCAGTTTCTGAAATACTCAGACCAGCCCTTCTGGCACCAACAACCATGCCACGTTCAAACCGAGCATCAGTATGGGGAAGAAAGGTGATTTGTCTTGACCATGTCTACATGCCTAAATGCACTGAATTTCTAATCAGCCAATCACATGGCGGCAACTCAGTGTTAACGAGCAGTTGGACAGGTGTACCTAATAAAGTGGCCGGTGAGTGTATGTTCATTACAAATGTCCTACTGATTTTGAGTTATCCCTGGTAATAGTGCTGGTGACTCAACAGGTCAGTGGCTATAGTGATTTGAGAAGCTGATGCACTCCTGGCAGCCAGTGAGATAAAAATCATCAGCTTCTCAATACAGGTCAGAGCACAGAGCCCCTCCCGCACAGTATGCTTCTGTAGGGAAGGGAGGGAGAGGGCTCTGGCTTTTGTGTCTGTGTAGCTGTGCTGCCTGGATTAACCCTGTGTGTGCCTGCTCCCTCCTGCTCTCTACACAGATTGAGGAGAGCAGAGGTGAGGCTGATCTGTGGTCAGTAGGATGTGACAGCAGTGAAGTGTGTTACTATAATCACGATGTGTCACTAATACAGCAGAGCAGGGAGGGATATGAACCGTTCACATGCCCCCCTGATCTGTTCTATTAGTGACACATCGTGATTATAGTAACTCACTTCACAGCTGCCCTGTGTCTGTTCTGACAGGGTTTGTTTGTTGTTGCTTGAGATGTCCTTGGAGGTCTGTATGCTAAGCAGGGGGTATAGGAACACCTACATCCCCCCTGCTCTGCTATTAGCATACACAGCTTCACAGACCTCTCCACACTCATAGATCAGCCCTCTCCCTGCTGTCTCCTGACTCTTGCTGCTCCTCTCCACAGTCGCAGAGCTCGGCCACAGCACAGTGCAGCTGATCCAGCAGTGAGCAGCAGACCTAGGCAGGCACACACAGGGTTAACTCTAGCAGCAAACCCCCTGGCCCTCCTCCAACTGCAGTAACTTCTATACAGCAGGGGGAGTAGAGCTGTCTGTGTGCTGAGGGGAGGGGGTGAAGGGGGAGGAGAAGAGGCAGACAAGAAGCACGCCCCTGAATTCAAAAATTATGCTGCCAGACACACTGAGGTAGGCTGAAAGCCTGTAGTGAGACAACTCCTTTAAGAGATGCTCTCATTTAGTTCATTTAAGAAAATGTTCAAGCAATGTATGTTTATCCTGAAATTTCAACCAAAAACCAAATATCCCTAAAATTTTGTGTGAGTAGTTTAACCACTTAACGACATTTGACGTACCCATACGTCAAAGTCGGGTAGTGGTTCCTGCAAATTGACGTATGGGTACGTCATGGCGATCTTGCGAGCTCTCAAGCGGCAAGATCGTGGCATTGGACCAGCGGTATATTACCGCTGGCATCATGCCACATTCCCCGCGGCCGGAGTGAGCTCCGGATGCGGGTGATTAACCCTTCGATGTTGTGATCTATCAGGGTCGCGATATCGAAGCTGCAGGCAGGAGTGAGCCCCACCTGCCTGCGATTGGCGCAGCAAGCGTCGGAGATGCGCTTGCTGGTCCCCTTACCCGACCACCCAGATGTTTTCGGAAAGCATCCAGGTCGTTCGGTGACGTCACCATGCCCACAATGCATTGTGGGCATGGTGATTAACCGTCACCATGGAGACCAGTACACAGCAGTAATGCTGTGTGCAGGTCTCCTCTTGTATGAGCGATTTGAATATCGCTCATACAATTCCCCTCTGGGGAAAAGTGTAAAAAGGTAAAACACAAACGCCAATCGCCCCAAAAAAGATAAAAAATAAATAAAGTACCCATATTTGGTGTCGCCGGATGTGTAACGATTCACCCTATAAATATGTCTTGTTTTTTGTTTTTTTATGCCGTTCACCATATGGGTTAATTAACATAAGGACAGTCACAGCATTGCGATTTTTGTTCATCCTGCAGCATATAAAATGGAATAGAAAGTCATCAAAAACTCAAACACAAAAGTGGTGCCAATTAAAACTTCAGTTCATCCCGCAAAAATAAAATAAAAAAAGTCCTTACACAGCTCTGTATACGGAAAAATAAAAAAGTTATGGCTATTAGGGCTTGTTCACACGGCGTTTTGGATCCTTTTTACGGATCCGTTTTTGGCACTTGAAAAGCGCATCCGGAAAGCGGATCCGCAAAACGCAGCAGTTATTACTTTATTTGGATCCGTTTAGAATGCTTTTCTCTGCTTTGTTTTAACGCATCCGCTTTCCGGATGCGTTTTCGGGTCGCTCTCCCTCTCTCTCCTCCCCCGGCACTTCCATTCAAAGTTCTCCTCCCCCGGCACCTCCATTCAAAGTTCTCCTCCCCCGGCATCTCCACCATTTCAAATCTCCCGCACCTTCACTGACACCGCTCCCACAGCCGCCGCTCACCTCCGATTCCCCTGCGCTGCCGCTGCCGCCACTCCACCTGCGCTGCCGCTGCCTCCACTCCACCTGCGCTGCCGCCGCCTCCGCTCCACCTGCGCTGCCGCCGCCTCCGCTCCACCTGCGCTGCCGCCGCCGCCGCTGCCACCTGCGCTGCCGCCGCTCCACCTGCGCTGCCGCCGCTCCACCTGCGCTGCCGCTGCCGCCGCTCACCTCTCCAGCGATCCCCGTCCAGCCTCCCACTGCGCTTTTCGCATCCGCTTTCAGGATGCAAAGCGCAGCTGATACGTGCCCATAGTGTGGAGCGCTTTTGGACAGGTGCCAAAAGCGGACTCCATTATCTCCTATGGGCTTTCACTTGCGTAAACCGCAATAAGAATTGACATGTCAATTCTTAAAGCGGATGCGAAAAGCGCAGCGCAGGAGAGCCCTCAAAAGCGCATCGCTGATCTCCCGTGGGAACAGCGATGCGCTTTTGCCATTGAACTCAATGTTAATCACACTGACAATTGTTAGATCCGTTTTGCGGATCCGTAAAACTGATCCGTAAAACGGATCACAAAAACGCCGTGTGAACAAGCCCTTAGAAGATAGTGATACATAAATATTGTTTTACACAATAAAAACCCTTTTTAAAAAAAAAAAAAAATTAAAATTTTCTTCCACATAAACTGGGTATCGCCGTAATCGTCTTAACCCACAGAGTAAAACTAACTTGTCATGTATATTGCACGGTGAGCGCTATTAATAATAAAAAAAAAAAACTACTAGGATCGCAGTATTTTCTTCACCCTGCCTTCCAAAAAATGGATTTAAAAGCGATTAAAAAGCCTTCTCCCCCCAAAAATGATACCAATAAAACGTTAACTCTTCCCGAAAAAAAACAAGCCCCTACACAGCTCCGTAAACAGAAAAATAAAAAAGTTATGGTTCTCAGACTATCGCGACGCAAAAATGTGTTTTCTTTTTGAATAAAAGTGTTTTTGTGTAAAAGCAGTAAAACATTTAAAAAAATATACAAATTGGGCATCGCTGTAATTGTATCGACCTGCTGAATAAAGCTAGGATGTCATTTATACCGCACGATGACCGCTGTAAAAAATATTTAAAAAAAAAAAAAAAACTACCAGGATTGCTGTATTTTGTTCAAAATGCCTCACAAACACCTTAAAAAAGTGATCAAAGTGTCATATGGACCCCATAATGGTACCAATAAAAACATCAACTCATCCCGCAAAAAACAAGCCCATAATCAGCTCTGTATACAGAAAAAATAAAAAAGTTAAGGCTGTCAGACTATGACAACATAAATATGCAATTTTTGATAAACTCTATCCTACTCTATCCTATTACTTTTACACAATAGAAATACTATATATCATTGCAATTGTACTGAACCACATAAAACATAAAAAAACACTATAAAATGTACTGTCATTTATCCCGTATGGCGAATGCTGTAAAAATATAGCCCAAAAAAACAATGGCAGAACTGCATTTTTTTCCCCCCTATTTTCATGGCCCAACGCTAAAAAAAACAACCTATGGAACATCTGTGCACCCAATACGCACAATACACCCATAGATGAGATCCATGAGTGGGGTTGAATCCAAAATGGGGCAACTTCTGGAAGGTTTCACCTGTTCTGGTACTTTGGGGGGCTTTGTAAATGCGACATGGCCCCACCAAAATCTGGGAACATGGCAGGGCGTACAAGGGAGGGAGCGCTATTTGGCTTTTGGAACGCAAACACGCAGTTTCTTCCAAGTTCGGCAATACCCTACATGTGGGTGTAAACTGCTAACACAATTTTGGGTGTTATATTTTTTCCAATCTGCAATTTTAGCTGAAAATGTTTCATTTTCACATGGAATCCTGGAAAAATATTTTTTTTTTAATTTTAACAGCCTAACGCTAAAAATATTTGTGAAACACCTGTTCGGTCGATATACTCATTACACCGCTGGATATATTCCTTAAGGAGTGTAATTTCCAGTATGGGGTCTTTTTAGAGGAGTTCATTAACTTTTAGCCCGTTAGTGCATCCGCAAACCTGAAATGGCGCCTAAATAAAATCTTAAATAGATATGGGACCAAAATCAAGATTCAAATGCAACCGATCACAGGAACAGACTGAATGGGGATCTTCTCCTTTCTCCCCATCAATATACTAACAACAAATAGACACATCAGTCCATTATAGAAAATGCTTTTATGTTACTTTTTCCTTAAAGGGGTTGTCTCGCTACAAAGAATAGCTTTCAAATTGTAGGGAACACAAAATAAAGACATTTTCCAAATATATTGCATTGTTCCTCTGTTTTCCCTAAAGAGATACAAGTGAATTTATTACCTCTGTGGCTATTTCAGTTCCCTCAGTAACTGACCTGTAAACAAATCTCCCCAGGCTGTTTGTTCAATGAGATAACAGAGAGTGAGTCATCACACAGGTCAGCAGTGTCAGTCAGTGTCCTGTGCTGCCAGACAGTAAAAAGCTTGATTTATCTCAGTAAACAGCTCTGTAATTAGGGCTTTTGTTTTGGGGATCAGATAAGAAGTCCTGGGAGTAGTTTGAGAAGCTAAAACTAATCTAATTAAACATCTGAAAGCACAACAGAAACTGTACAAGCAGGGAGCTTATGCAAATTAGTCTGAACCAGGAAGTGACAGAGAATTTCTTTCATGCATTCTTTGAAACCCTGTGGGGAGACAACTCCTTTAAAGGGGATGTATTGCTTCCTTACTTTGGCTGATTCACACTGCTCTTAGCTTCCCAGCTCTGTGGATGCAGGGGCGTTTCTTCCCCTCCCAGCTGGATGACATCATCCCCCCTTCACTGCTGGCCTGAGACTCCCCCCCCTCCGAGTCCACATATCACTGTGTCTCTCCCTATCAGTCTTATTTTATAAGAGCTGTATACATACCACAGGCTGCATTCAATCTAATCTGAGCACTGATCTCTCACAGCTGGAGATGTATTACAGCTTTCTAAGAACGGCACAGATCTGCTATGCAGGAGAGTTAGGCACAGGGACAAAACTGTCATGTTTTCTTCATTGTACAATCTGCTGCAGTCTGTTTCTGCTAGGTGTGGAGACCGAAAATGCTACGGCCCCTAACTCTGAGTCAGACACACAGCTCCGTGAATCGACCCAGGGGCTGTACAGAATGTAAATGAGCTCTCAGCTAGTGAATTGCAAGGAGGAGGGATTCGACCCACACTGGATATCAGTGTAAATAAAAACACAAGATAAGGGACACTGTGAGAACAAGGCAGCTTTGCTAATGACATCCAATTGCAAAGTTGCTTGTTTTCACTGTCCCCTTATTCTGAAGACCATTTAATGAAACGATAACACCCCTTTAAGGAAAAAGTAACATAAAAGCATTTTCTATAATGGACTGATGTGTCTATTTGGGGTCTCATTTTCATTACGATTTTATATAGGCAACAAATAGACACATCAGTCCATTATAGAAAATGCTTTTATGTTACTTTTTCCTTAAAGGGGTGTTATCGTTTCATTAAATGGTCTTCAGAATAAGGGGACAGTGAAAACAAGCAACTTTGCAATTGGATGTCATTAGCAAAGCTGCCTTGTTCTCACAGTGTCCCTTATCTTGTGTTTTTATTTACACTGATATCCAGTGTGGGTCGAATCCCTCCTCCTTGCAATTCACTAGCTGAGAGCTCATTTACATTCTGTACAGGCCCTGGGTCGATTCACGGAGCTGTGTCTTTGACTCAGTGTTAGAGGCCGTAGCATTTTCGGTCTCCACACCTACCACAAACCGACTGCAGCAGATTGTACAATGAGAAAACATGACAGTTTTGTCCCTGTGCCTAACTCTCCTGCATAGCAGATCTGTGCCGTTCTTAGAAAGCTGTAATACATCTCCAGCTGTGAGAGATCAGTGCTCAGATTAGATTGAATGCAGCCTGTGGTATGTATACAGCTCTTAGAAAATAAGACTGATAGGGAGAGACACAGTGATATGTGGACTCGGAGGGGGGGGAGTCTCAGGCCAGCAGTGAAGGGGGGATGATGTCATCCAGCTGGGAGGGGAAGAAACGCCCCTGCATCCACAGAGCTGGGAAGCTAAGAGCAGTGTGAATCAGCCAAAGTAAGGAAGCAATACATCCCCTTTAAAGGAGTTGTCTCCCCACAGGGTTTCAAAGAATGCATGAAAGAAATTCTCTGTCACTTCCTGGTTCAGACTAATTTGCATAAGCTCCCTGCTTGTACAGCTCCATTGTGCTTTCAGATGCTAATTAGATTAGATTAGCTTCTCAAACTACTCCCAGGACTTCTTATCTGATCCCCAAAACAAAAGCCCTAATTACAGAGCTGTTTACTTGAGATAAATCAAGCTTTTTACTGTCTGGCAGCACAGGACACTGACTGACACTGCTGACCTGTGTGATGACTCACTCTCTGTTATCTCATTGAACAAACAGCCTGGGGAGATTTGTTTACAGGTCAGTTACTGAGGGAACTGAAATAGCCACAGAGGTAATAAATTCACTTGTATCTCGTTAGGGAAAACAGAGGAACAATGCAATATATTTGGAAAATGTCTTTATTTTGTGTTCCCTACAATTTGAAAGCTATTCTTTGTAGCGAGACAACCCCTTTAAGGAAAAAGTAACATAAAAGCATTTTCTATAATGGACTGATGTGTCTATTTGTTGCCTATATAAAATCGTAATGAAAATGAGACCCCAGAGTCCAGTAGGTGCTCCTCCTATTCTGGGGCTTGTGGTTGAGCCAAATATCCAATATGTGGCCCTAGTGCGCTATCTCTGAAAACGGAAGAATTTGGGGAATTGATGTGGAGTTGCATTTACCTGGTTACAGCTACCGTGTTCCAGTGAATGAATAAAAATTGAAAATCTGCAAAAAAAAAAGTGAAATTTTGAAATTTCGCCTCCACTTTGCTTTAATTTCTGTGAAATATCTAAAGGGGTAACAAACTTCCTAAATGCTTTTTTAAATACTTTAAGGGGTCTAGTTTCTTACATGGATTCATTTATGGGGGTATCTAACATACAGAACCTTAAAAGCCACGTCAGAACTGTACTGGTCCCTAAAAAAAAAATCTAATTTAGAATTAGCATCTACCATATGTCTACTGTAGGTTGACATCATTTTTTAAATGTTTTTTTTTTTTTACCACATTTAGTAGTCCTTTTTAACATTTTCAAGAAAATTTTCTAAACTATTTTGAGTGGAATAACTATCTGTCTTACATGCAGAAATTTTTTAACTTTGAAAATTGCTAATTTTTGCAAATTTTCATGACATTTTTCACAAATAAACAAGGATTGTATGGACCAAAATTGTGCTTTAAGTTAGTAAGAAATGTGTCACAAGAAAAACAAATCTCTGAATCACATGGATAGGTAAAAGTGTCAAAAAGTTATTCTCACATAAAGTGACACGTCAGATTTTAAAACCGGAGCTCTGTCAGAAAGGCCAAAACTGGCTCCAGCGGTAAGGGGTTAATATTACAGGTTATGGGGACTAGATTCAGGAAATAGAATAAATCTTTGGATCACCGTCCTGATTGCCCAGCAGGAATTTTTTCCTTTTGCACGGGACAATTAAATCTGTCTCATAGGGTTTCTTGCCTTCCTCTGGATCCACACTATAGGCTGATAAGGTTGGAAAAAGACAGAGTAATATGTACTGTAACATTGTAGATAGGAATTCATGGACCTGTGTCTCCCCAAAAATAAGACAGCTCGTCTTTAGGACCAAAAATTGGTATAAGACACAGACTTATTTTTAGGGGATATCTAATTTTTCCATGAACAAGAATTAAAATTTATTTGTGAAAAAAAAATAAACCTGTATTAATATAAAGTAATGATTTCATCACAAACATCAGCATAAGCAGCCAAACTCTGAATAGCATCAAAAAAATGTACTAGGTCTTGATTTCTGTTCTACACAATATTACATGACCTGTTTGCCCGAAAATAACGGCTCTTAAGAAACACCACCAGCACACCATGTGAGAATTGATCCTTTTTATTAGTGTATTCACATACTCGGCAAATGCAACACGCACAAAGCTTACGTCAAGTTCACAAGTTCTACCAATACACCAATCTACTGGTAAAACTAGTTCACAAATGTTAAATGCTTTGCCAGTTACGGTTCAATGGTTTGGCTTTCTGCTTAACATCGGTGTGATTTTATTTTTGGTTTTGGGACTGCAACAAATGCAGAACAGCAGGGGGTTTTCAGGTCCAGTACTCGAGTACCCATAACAGGGCGCATAACTTAACACAAGGCATTCTTGACCGGCGTCCATTTCGTCATTTTTAGGCGAAACCCTCAAATTTTGACCTGAGGGTGGGCCAGTATAAAGCCAGAGCAATCATTGCCCATAAAATCAGCCTAATGATAAAGCCTGAGTAACACTGGCCGCTAGTTTGTTCTGAAAACCTATAACTTCCACTAGAGGTACTCACAAAGTACACTAGTGTCACTGATACAGTCCAAGATGATAGCGAGAGAAAGATAGAGAAGAAAGGCAAGTCTGACACTGTCACGTTTATAAAAGGATACAGACAGCTACAGAACAAGTACTGTATGTTAATAAGATGTACACTTAATTCTGAGTACCCTTTACTACACATCCTTTGACCCCCACCCGTCCCTAACCTTGCATGTCCATAACATAATTCTAAGATTTTTAAAGGGTGCAAAATGTAGTGTCCAAGGGTTCAAAATAACATGCACTTAAAAAATAAACCTTCCTTTATGTTCATCGTCTGACCGGTCTGCACTGTGAAAACTTAAAGCTTAAAAAAAAAAAAAAAAAAAAAAAAAACTGGGGAAAAAGTTGCAAACCTTTCCAGAGCAGTCGCTGATCGCTGTCCAAAACTGCAGAATGCGGAAAACATGATTCTAGTTCTATGTGGATGCAGCAAAAAGACAAAATGAAGAAATGCAAGCGGATGCAACATGATTAAGGACACTTATAAAATAAGAAAAAAAAAAAAAAAATACAGATAGGCTAAGGAGAAGTTAATAATAATAATAATAATAATAATAAGTGAAAACTTAACGCCCGGTTTGGATGTTTGGAAAAAACTAAAATAAAGCAGACAAAGCCTATCTGGGATCTAAAAATGTATAACAGTAAAACAGATTAACTATACATGACAAATACGCAGGGGGGGACTACTCATGTTATTGTTCAACCGTTCGGACACTGCCTGCTATATGCCCAATAATACATTAAATGTCCTTTTAAAATATAGATTCTTGATAAGGAGTGACTCCACACTGCACTTCTTCCATGGGATGATCAGAAAACAAGGTGCTTTCAAAGCTGATGGGACCTCAAGTGCTGCTTCTTGGTATTTTCTCTTTATACGATTGTAAACAGTTCAATGGGGACCATACACAAATACTATGACAGACGAGCTGTATTGTAAGTCTGGTGTCAGGACTTCAGGGGTTAAAAACCCATGGGTTGTATGGAAAAGAGAAAAGAAAAAAAAAAACAGAAAAAAAAAAAAGGAAAATGAGGGGAGGGGGTCCCCATTGTGCCATGCTGGAGCAACGGACAGAAGGGGACACCATATGAGTCAACACTTTGTCCAACCATTGCAAAGGTCCATTCAGGTGAAGCTCAATCCAACAGGGAGTGCTCGTAACCGTCTGCCGCCTGCAAAAAGGAAAGACAGATTGTAAGGACACAGCACTGAGCTCATTACTGAGGGAAGAAAAATGACATTACGTGCATGGACAGAGCAGCGGCTGAGCAAAAGGAAGAAGCAGCAGCACAATAAGATTACAGGTAGACACCAGACAGGTGCGCAGTAATACCCAAAAGACCCTACACTCCTGCCCATGGGTTCTTTCAGGGTAGTTTTAAAAAAAAAAAAAAAAAAAAAAAAAAAAAAAAAAACACAACCATTTATACATTCTAATTTCAAAGGCTTGTCTGGTTTCTCAAATACCCGATCAGAGTATTCTTTCTGGACAGATTGTAGTGTTCGACTACTGAAATGACAAGTTCATCTTGCTTCCATTTCGGATTTTTTTTTAAATGACAAGTCTGAAGCAATTTGGAGGGTATTGTTAAACAGAGAGTGACTTCTAATACTACTCAGAGGTTTTTAGGATTTTGGGTCCTGCATGCGTAATGGATTACCTGGTGGTGCTCAGCAAAGCAAAAATGCTTTAGTGTTTAAAAGGAACCAGTAAAGTGGTTTATGCAGCCCTATCTTAAATCAGGAAGTGATAAAGTAAGAGAAGCTGACCTCTGTGATATATAGGGTTATATGATAGAGGAGAGAAGCTGAGCTCTGTGATATATAGGGTTATATGATAGAGGAGAGAAGCTGAGCTCTGATGATATAGGGTTATATGATAGAGGAGAGAAGCAAGCTCTGTGATATATAGGGTTATATATAGAGGGAAGAACTGGCCCATTCTCTCTCTATATATAATCCTATATGATCACCCTATATATCAGAGCTCAGCTTCTCTCCCTCTATCATATAA
The DNA here is from genome assembly GCA_025379985.1 of Phyllomedusa bahiana. Lineage (NCBI taxonomy): Eukaryota > Metazoa > Chordata > Amphibia > Anura > Hylidae > Phyllomedusa > Phyllomedusa bahiana. The sequence goes on from JAODAL010012557.1 coordinate 78,765, forward strand.
CCCTATATATCACAGAGCTCAGTGATATATAGGGTTATATGATAGAGTTCAAAGTAGAAAAAAATAAAAATTTTCATTGAGGATGGAAGTGATGGGAAAGACTAGCATGATTTTCTTTTTGTTATTATTATTTTATGCTTTAAAAAAAATAGTCACACAAATCTGCACAATTTGGTATAGATCTGCTGCTACAGATCTCCTGTGGAAACTTCCAGAAACTGAATGCACCTAAAGACCCAAATGCTCCATTACCTACCTGTATTCAGCACCCCACCCTTTCACAAAACTCATTCTTATGGTGCACATTCTAGTTAGCTGATAGACGGCTTCAAAACCCTGATTAACAGACTGAGCCAGAAGAGCAGCAAATTCCTGGTTGTTGAAGATCTTCAGGTTGCAACCTAGGAGAAGATATAAAGACGATGAACAGAAAGCAGGGAAGCAAGGAAAAGACCCCCGCTGCTCAGAATAAAAACTGTGCCAGTACTGTGACATGTAAACACATCCGTAGTAGTAGAAAGTGGCCAACCACCGAAAAGCAATTGTGCGTTTTCTTTATTACCCAAGAGAAAGTGATCTCAACATAATGACCTCTCCAGGGTAAACGCCAAGAAGAATTGGCTGGTATCTAGAAGTACATGTGAGAGGGGTGGAGGGCGTACAAAATACCTCGAGATGTCATGTAGGACAATCGGAGTCAATCCCGGCGATCATGTGTCTGGACGGAAGGCTGCGGTCTCGGTTCATAACATAAAAAAAAATTGTAGTTCTGGATTTACAGGGATGAAAAAATAGAATTGTTCTCTGCAAAATTTTTACAAGACTGATTGCAGCAAGAACATGAAGAAAACCCGAGACAGCAAAACTTGGTTTGTGGAAGCAATTAAATAAGATGCTAATATTTAGACAAGAATTTTGCACAATATACAATCATTTGGTATTCAAAAGTAACATCCATATAGTATTGTTTTGCATTTGTTTTAACCCCTTAACGACCGCCCACTAACCTAGAGTGGCCCCAGAGCTGTATGTGTAACAAGCCAGTGATCAGACCAGCCTGTGTGCTGTCCTGAACACTGCCTGTGTCAGACTGAATATGCTAATACATTACTAAGGGTTAAAAAAAAAAAAAAAAAAAAAAATGTAACAGTTCTCCCTTCATGGGATTAAACAAAAAAAGTAAAAAAAAACTCAAAACATAAAAAGTGTAAAAAAAATAAAAAAAATAATTGTGCATAAATTACACACACAAAAAACCCTACACATATTAGGTATCCACATGACTGTAATAACTCGTTAGATTAATTCTACAGGTTATTACGTGTGAAATATGAACGGTGTAAAAAAATGTAAAAAAACCAAAAATGTAAAAAATAAAAAAAAATAAAAAATTCAGCAATTATTTATAAGTGAACTTAAACTATTCCCTCATAAAGTACAACTTCTCTCAAATAAAAAGAGGCCTCATCCAACTGCGTCATTGAAAAAATAAAAAAGTTACAACTGTTGAAACGCAAGGAGGCAAAAACTAAAAAAAAAACGTACTGGTCATGAACTACTTTTCATTAAAATACTTGCAAATAAAATATATTTTGCTGAGGGAAGACGAGATGAATCACAATACTGCACTGTCTAGGTTCACTTCCATAAAATATATTCAGGTAGGTATATAGGATGTTGCTTCAACAGCAAGCAAGTAGATGGTCAAGTTAACTAGATGCCTACAGCCCGCTGACTTTATACATCCGGGCAGATTACATCTAAGGCCTCGTTCACACGGCTTATTTGCGCTGCAGTACGGCGCCAATCCGTCGGAGTAATTACGGTAATCCACAGTTCTCATAGAGAACAGTGGATCCGTCGCTCCTCCCCGCTCGCCGAATCCGCCGCAGGAGGAGAAAGTGACAGGAACATTATTTACGGCGCAATGCAGCGGGAGAGGGAGGGAGGGAGGGGGGCAGGCAGACAGCCAGCCCCATAGACATTCATTACTAGCTGTGCATATTCACCGCTAGTAAATTACATGTCACTTATCTCCTCCTGCGGCGGATTCGCCGTGCAGGGAGAGGAGACGTAATTTATAGTACTCTATGAGAACTGTGGATTACCGTAATGACTGGGACGTATCTCGCCCCGTATTTAGCACAGCATAGCAGGAGATAAAGTCCCATAAAGCCGGTTGAACATAGCCTAACCTCTGCACTGACCCTTTTTAAACCGCCATTCGCAATTGTGCAGGTTTGGACAGAGAGCAGGCTTTTCAAACAGGGCTGTGGAGTTCGATCGTGGGTCGTGGCTTTTTGCAGGAGTCGAAAAAAATTTAACCCGACTCCAAACCCATTAATAATTTGGTCCATTTTCATCGATGCCCCAAAGAGCAAGAGAATTGGTCCCGGCCAGTTGCTTAACGCTCCCATATCTTCAGCCTCATCACATGGGAGTGTAATTGATGACATGGAGCAGGCAAAGCGCTGTCCAAGGGAAAAGATTCTGCTCCCGGGCAACAGATTTCAGCAAAATTTTTCACCTGTTTTCAAAGAAGTAAAGAGTCAACCATTCATCAAACTGACTGTGGCTGAAGGCAATTCCTTAAAACCATGACATTGTTAGAGATGTTGCCCCTGTGGGTTTTTCGTATTTGCCCCCAACCCAAGTTAGTGAAGAGCCGTCCCCTAGCCTGGAAAATAAGATGAAAAAGTGAGGTCAAAGTATGCAGGATCTGATAGGCGATACTATTTCTCAGAAAAAATTCAGAGACTCCACAAATGTTTTCCCGGAGCGTTTGCTAATTAAAAATTTTTTGTGTCCTAAAGTCATATCCAATAAATAAATTTTACACTAACAACAAAATGGTAACAATGTTTTTGAACTTGTGACTTTCAGGTTCCATATCCTCCACCACTACAGCTTTGTACATGAGGCTACTGTAATTTTTATATACAGTCTCTTACCTATCTTTTACAAAAATTTGACTTGCAAATATTTAGCATCTGCTTAGTTATAGTTTTGCTCCTAAAAATCAAAATGTTAATTTTTATTATTTTGTTAGTATTTGGGAATTCACCTTTGGCTTTTCCCGCTCTGCCTGAAATCCTTCTGGCTCTGGATCAGATTCAAGCACACTTGAGCAAAATCTGATCCAGGTCTCTTCTACACGTTCCCAATGTTGGTGCAGACTGGGCTTGGATACACAAATACAGCTTTTTTCTTCAACTCTACCCACAAGTGTTTTAAAAGATCAAAAAAATTGTTTTCCCTTTTGCTTATCAGTGTCTTTCTAACCTAAATAGCTTGATAATTGTATCAAAGGTGATAAACACCGGATGTTACCATTTTACTACATAAAGTTATTACTTTGACTCCTGACCCCTCATAAGGCGCATGTTTGGTGGGGAATTTTTGGGAAATTGGGGATCTATGGGGACTTCATTTGCCGACCCACAGCCCTACAAAGCAGTCGTGCTTTCCACTGGGAAGGCAGGTAAAAGTTTACTACTGGCCCTGCCTTCCCAATCGTTTTATGCACAGTGCCCAATTGTCTAAACATGCCCCCAATTCTAGAGGTACAATACGTAAAATATTATTTTTTTAAACAAACACAAAAAAGCAAACACACTGACAACCCACACCCCAACTTTTAGCCCTACTTCCAACAGCCCTAAAACTTTATATTACCCATATGTTAAAGTCCATGATGGAAAAGTGACAACTGCAGTGCCACTCTTTTTTTTCTAATGTGAATAAATATTTTTTTTTTTTTTTTAAAACCATTTTCTCCGATATTATTAAAAAAAACAACTTTCATTTTTGGAAAAAAAAAGGAAAAAAAAAAAAAAAAAAAAAGCATTATAGCTTTCAAACCCGCACAAACTAATGAGAATTGCCCTGGTCAGGATGGCGGGGTAAATGTATTGGGGGCCAAGTAAAAACCAAAACTAAAAAAAAAACCCTAAAATTTAAAACCAGCTTTTCCGATTTTCCCCAGCGATCCACCCCTTTTTGACTTCCAGGTTCTCATTCCAACTTGCTTGCGCTCCACTGTAAGTGAATGGAGAGTGAGCCTCTCCAGGGTGTTGGGACGAGTACCTGGAAGCCAAAAAGGGTGGATCGCGCGGGAGCTCTGGAACAATTGCATTGGAAAACAGCTATGTAAGTTTTTTTTTTTCATCTTTGGATCACCCTAGCCCCAATTCAGTATGTTTAGGCAACCCATTTAATTTTCTAAAGAGCTTAGTTCAAAACTATTTATATAAAAATATTCTTTTACCAAATAAGACAAATATAAATCTGATTGGTTGGTAAAATTTTGTCCATACAATTTAGCTAATTAACATATATTTAATAGGCTTTAATATGTAAGAGGGGTACCCAAGGGTTTTGTCCATAAAAAAAAAAAGAGAATCATGGGCGACCCTGAAAACCCACATCAATGCTGTGTCCCCTTTCTCACTCGTTGGCCCTGGCCAGTAAACCCTTAAGGGGTATTCACACGGCTACATTGGGGGGATTTTGGGCCGTAATTTGCGCCTACGCGACATAGGGCAAATGCGCCCCGTCAATTTTCGGTAACCACAGTTCTCATAAAACTAGGTTACGCCCCCCTCCCCGCTCGCAAATACGCGGGGGGGGGGGGGGGGTGGGGGGTAAGTGAATGCAGTTACTAGCGGTGAATACCGGGCTGTAATGAATGTCAGGGGCCGGCGGGCTGCCGTCCCCGCCCCGCGAGCTCCTGAAGTCCCCGGTAAAATTTCGGGGGGTATTTTCGCCCCGCAAATTTTTCCGTGGAACATAGCTAAAACTTAAACTAATAAAAATTTTAATCCCACAGGTAATAGAACCAGGCAGAGCCCAACCCAAGTAATATAAAGAGCTCACCCAAAGGTTTGCAATGATAATTTTTCCTTACATTCATTTTTAAGGGGAAAGTTTACATACATATCTTTGATGCGTTTTGGGGCCGGTTTCGGCCCCATTTTAAAATTTTTTGCCTAGGGAAATTAATAAAAATTACTTAAGTTTTTTAAAAAATAAAACAAATTTTATTTTTCCCCCCCTTTAACCTCATCATTAACCCCCTTTTTGCTTTTGAAAAGGGAATAACTCCCTTTTTTATATCAAGTCGGTGGAGCACCACCTATTAACAGGAGAGCCTTATATCTATAGCAAAGTACTAGCTCCAGAAAAGGGATTCCCAAGCCAACTACTTGCCGATCACCCCTTTAATCTCATGGACACCGAACAAATAAGGCCCCCCTTGTGACACCCCTGCAGCAGGTGACACTTGTAGACAGAGGTGAGAAATCACAATTTAAAATTGGCAAAATAGTAAATATAGTGATCAAAAGTCACTCTCTGTTCTCTTGCGAGATTCCCAATCTTTTGGAGATTATGTGACAAGTGTTTCCGACCCAACACACCTCTAGCAATGTGCAGTGTGATTTACATTGCTTTCAATGTCAAATACGTATCGGCAGTCAGATGTCTGATCACAGATGCGTGTTTTACATTCGGATGCATCTTTCTGATCTGTTCAAACAATTGTCATGTCAATTCTTGATCTGTCTGACGCAGCAGACGCCCTATTTAAAACTATAGGGTGCGATCCTTGCTGCAGCAAAAACGCAACCAAACATGCACCTCACTTTTGGAGTGTGCTGGATGCATTTTACACAGCACTTTTGAATACGTTTTTTAGATCAAAAACTTATCCAAAAAATGAGGTGTGAACATACCACTAGGCTTATTGTTCCTTTTATTAAAATCACTTGTTAATCATATGTATTTCTTTTGGTTTCCCATGTAGAGTGGAGCTGGACTTACCTGGTTTGGGAAATTTTCACACTGTTGCTGGATTTCCAACCATACCGCTGGTTGCAATTTGGAAACCCGGACAAAAATAGCGCTATCACTTAGGCACTCCGCAAATACTTCACCCCCGATGTAATACAGCCGCACTCCTCTTCCTGCCAAAGTGAAGAAAATAGTGTTTATAGGGTGAAAAAAAAGCAAAAAAGATTTTTTTTAAAAAAACATTTACCTGTGGTTAATCACATTACCTATGTGGCGCCGAGTCATTTCCACTGTAGCGTTCCGGTTGACATTTGACAGTAAACCTAAGCAGAACCTCTCAGAATTTGATGGGTCTGTAAAGCCGTCAACTGTGAGCGAAGGTTGTGATGCATGAAAGGTTTCCCCCACTCGCTGGTTCAGCTCATAATAAGCTATGGAGCACCAGAAAGCCGGCTCAGAGTAAGTGACAGGTTGCAAATCTGCAGGAGTCCAAAGAAATATATATGAATACAAGTCAGAGGACAAACAAGTCCAAGAATACCCATCATATCAAAGCAACTTTATTATGAGACGGTATAGTCTCTGAAGGAGAGCAATGAACATACAAAAGCCTAAAAGAAACCTGTCCGTGCGAAAATGGTGCGGTTTGTTGTAAAGATGTACCCAATTTTTTTGAGCTATATGGCATCGGAGAAGAAGCATGGAGTCATAAATCTACTCCTGGTCAAATCTGTTCTCAGCTCACGGCACAGTCACGTCTTAGCAAGAAGAGTCCAAACCTCTAAAATATAACTTTTAATGAATTATTAAAAATCTATATGCATCAAATGATCAATTAAAGGGGTTTTGCCACAAAGTAAAATTGACGTGGGAAGTTTGTAAATTAAATAATAAACATTTTCACCATTCATCATTATTAAAAATTCTGTGCAGTTTTTGTATTAGCTGCTCCTTTAGTGATCCATTGTTTACAGCTCATCTCCAAGGGATACGACCAGGGCGGAGAGCTCCTCAGTCCTGGTCGCACATGCTCAGACATCACTTCTCCTCTCAGGCAGCTACTGAGTGTTCAAACCCCGGGTGCTGTCATTCTACTCCAGTCCTCTGTACTCCTTAGTAATTAGTCAAACAGTGCAAATAAATAAAATAGGAACCTCAATGAGGTCTGTGGATTGATAAAAAGAAATAAAATCCACAGGTTTGGTTCCTGCAGGGATTTGTACCTAGGACCCTTGTGCCTGGAGGCAAAAGTTTTACCTCTGAGCTACAACGTAGCTACTTACAATTGTACACATAAACAGACCTTTCTTTGACTACAGAGAGGAAAGGCATGGAGATGTCATCCTGCTGGGTCACATGATCTGCAATTCAACCAAATCACACACGCCCCCTTCTGAACACACAGGGCTGAAGAGCTGGATACAGGAGGTACGAAATGAGATTGTGGCAAGACCCCTTTAAAATCAAATTCTTGGGACCAATTTCCCAATTACAAGGATACCAGGGGATAGTCAAAAATCAAGACAAATATATCTAATCTATCTATCTATCTATACTTGCTACTATACCCTTCTCGTGCCCTTAGTAGGAATAATGCCCTAAAAAGGGTGACCCCGCAGAGAGTCACTTTGGTGCACCCTATACACCAAGTCCCTTCTCTGGGATATGTATCAGTGTATTAAGGATAACAGCAGGAGGGTCACTAAGATGATCAGGTATGTATTAATGTGACTGTATAAGAGGCACCTATCACATAGTACCAAAAAGGACTGTTCATGTCTGCAAACGAACACCTGGCATTACCTATTAAAGTAAACTCATTACAAGTTTATACACATACAGTACAGTGCCTCAACCCACTTGAACATTTCCGGTTTCAAACAAAGATATAGTACAGTGCCTCAACCCACTTGAACTTTTCAACCTTTTGCCATATTTCCGGTTTCAAACAAAGATATAAATTTTTAATTTTTTTTGTGAAGTGGGACGAAATTTATTGGAATTGTAAACTTTAGTAAAAAAAAAAACAAAAAAAACTGAAAAGTGGGCCGTGCAAAATTATTCAGCCCCCTTAAGTTAATATTTTGTAACGCCACCTCTTGCTGCGATTACAGCTGCAAGTCCCTTGGGCTATGTCTCTATCAGTTTTGCACATCGGAATTCTTGCCCATTCTTCCTTGGCGCACAGCTGGAGCTCAGTGAGGTTGGATGGAGAGCGTTTGTGAACAGCTGGAGCTCAGTGAGGTTGGATGGAGAGGGGTTTGTGAACAGCGGGAGCTCAGAGAGGTTGGATGGAGAGCGTTTGTGAACAGCTGGAGCTCATGGAGGTTGGATGGAAAAAGCGTTTGTAAAACAGCTGGAGCTCAGTGAGGTTGGGATGGAGAGCGTTGTGAACACTGGAGCTCAGTGAGGTTGGATGGAGAGCGTTTGTGAACAGCTGAGCTCAGTGGGGTTGGAGGGAAAGAGCGTTTGTGAACAGCTGGAGCTCAGTGAGGTTGGATGGAGGCGTTTTTTGAACAGCTGAAGCTCAGTAAGGTTGAATGGAGGCGTTTGTGAACAGCTAAAGCTGAGTGAGGTTGGATGGAGGCGTTTGTGAACAGCTGAAGCTCACTGAGGTTGGATGGAGAGCGTTTGTGAGCAGCTGGAGCCCCAGTGAGTTGATTGAAAGCGTTTGTGACACTGGAGCTCAGGGGAGGTTGGATGGAAGCGTTTGTGAATAGCTGGAGCTCAGGGAGGTTGGTGAAGAGGTTTGTGAATAGCTGAGCCAGGAGTTGGATGGAGACGTTTGTGAACAGCTGGAGCTCATGAGGTTGGATGAGAGCGTTTTGAATAGCTGGAGTCAGGAGTTGGATGAGAGATTTGTGAAACAGCGGAGCTCATGAGGTTGGGGGAGAGCGTTTGTGAACAGCTGGAGCTCAGTGGGGTTGGGTGGAGAGGGGGTTTGTGAATAGCTGAGCTCAGGGAGGGTTGGATGGAAAGCATTTTGGAACAGCTGGAGCCCCAGTGAGGTTGGGTGGAAGAGGTTTGTGAACAGCTGGAGCCAGTGAGGTGTGGAGAGCTTTTTGTAAACCCAGCTGGACTCAGTGAGGTTGGATGGAGAGCGTTTGTGAACAGCAGTTTTCAGCTCTTTCCACAGATTCTCGTTGGATTCAGGCCCTGGACTGTGACTTGGCCATTCTAACACCTGGAGATCGTTGGTGAACCATTCCATTGTAGATTTTGCTTTATGTTTGGGATCATTGTCTTGTTGGAAGATAAATCCCCCATCCCATCTCAGGTCTTTTGCAGCTCCAACGGGTTTTCTTCCAGAATGGTCCTGTATTTGGCTCCATCCCTTTTTCCCATCAATTTAAAAACCCTTCCCTGCCACTGCTGAAGAAAAGCCAAAACCATGATGCTGCCACCACCATTTGTGACAGGGGGGATGGTGTGTTCAGAGTGATGAGCTGTGTTGCTTTTACGCCAAACATATTTTGCATTGTGGCCGTTGGATTTTGGTTTCATCTGAGCAGAGCACCTTCTTCCACATGTTTGGTGTCTCCCCGGCGCTTGTGGCAAACTTTAAAAAAATACTTTTTTAAAAGGATATCTTGAGAAATGGCTTCTTCTTTGCTGCTCTTCCATAAAGGCCAATTTGTGCAGTGTACGACTGATTGTTGTCCTATGGACAGACTCTCCCACCTCAGCTGTAGATCTCTGGCAGTTCATCCAGTTGATCATGGGCCTCTTGGCTGCAACTCTGATCAGTCCTTTTCCTTGTTTTGAGATGAAAGTTTAGAGGGATGGCCAGGTCTTGGTAATTTGCAGCCAACTCCTTCCATTTCAATATGATCGCTTGCACAGTGCTCCTTGGGGTGTTTAAAGTTTGGGAAAGATTTTTGTATACAAAATTTACTTTAAAACTTCTCCACAACAGTATCACGGACCTGCCCGGTGTGTTTTCCGTGGGGCTTCAAGATGCTCTCTTGGGGCCTTTAAACAGATCCCTGAAACATCACCCGAGCAGGTGCATTTAATACGGAGACTTCTTACACCCCAGGTGGAGTATATTTATCATCTCAGCCATTTAGGACAACATTGGATCATTCAGAGATCCTCACTGAACTTCTAGCGTTCGTTGCTGGGACTGAAAGTAAAGGGGCCGAATAATATTGCACGCCCCACTTTTCAGTTTTTTTATTTTTACAAGTTAAAATATCCAATAAATTTCGTTCCACTTCACAATTGTGTCCCACTTGTTGATTCTTAACAAATAATTCAAATGTTATATCTTTGTTTGAAGCCTGAAATGTGGCAAAACGTTGAAAAGTTCAAGAGGGCCGAATACTTTCGCAAGGCACTGTAGCTATCGAATGAAAACATTCAAAACAGAAATGGCTATCACAAATATAAGTACTCCCCAGGCGGGTTTCATCCAACCACTCAGGGCTTACCAATGGGGTATAATAGACTTACTCTGGGCTACTTTCAACCCCATTAGCTATATTACTGTATTATGTCTCAGCTGTACCATACGATTCAATTAGTTTACATAAATGTAGGTAAATACATAGTACCTGGTTCCAAGAGTAGGCAGAGGTTGCCCAGCAAAAGTATCCCCTGAGAAGCAGTGGTGTACTGCTTATAGATGGGTAGGTGTCCCACTCACAGTCACATCTTGCACACAGGCTTCTGTAGTGCAACTTTCATTGCGCGGGTAAGACGTTTATACAGACAGTACAGTCAATTTGTGCAGGTTCTGCTCTGCCTGGACCTTGTAGCTATACCTCCCCCAACTATGAACAGGAGCTGCAAGAACGCTCATTGCTAAAGATTTCTTACAGCTCCTGTTCACAGTTGGGGCAGTGTAGCTACAAGGTCCGGACAGAGCAGAATATGCACAGATTGTGTTGTGTGTGTATAAATGTCATACCTGCTCAATAAAAGATACACTACAGAAGCCAAGATGTGACCGCACAATAAGCTGAGAACAGGTCTTATCCACACAGCACAATACATCCAGCAAACTGGACCGCAAGGAGCTTAGAGACACTCCGAGTTCAGGGGGTCTGGGTCCCGTGGCTGGGTCAGCTGGCAGATATCTGCATCTGGACTATGAGACACCAGCAGATTGCTGCACTGTTTTTTAGCTCTGGTCCAGTAGTCCTTAGTCTGAAAAATACTGCAAGTTTAAATAATTTTGGTCACTGCTCAAACTATGCACCATTTTCTTACTGACAGGATGCTTTACAGGTATTGTGGTCCCACTTTCTGAGCTATATACTGGCCATCAGCAGCTGTAAAAAGAGATGAGAGTGCTAAGCCCTGCAAAGATGCATACGTAAAACTTATTGAAAGCACCTCCGCCCCTAGCTCAGGCAGCAAGCAAGCTGCCATCAAGTTGGTGTGCTTACCCTCGACATACACTGGTCTACACAACTTGGTGGTAGCAAAGGTTTGACACAATGTAAATATCAGAAAGCGTGAGCATTAGGCCATGTTCACACGGCTTAAAATGGGACGCATTTCAGTCAGTAATTACGTGCCGGAGTGCGCAAATTACGGCTGGAATACGTCCCAGTCATTACGGTAATCCACAGTTCTCATAGAGAACTATGGATTACGTCTCCTCTCCCTGCTCGGCGAATCCGCCGGGCGGGGAGATAATGGACATGTGAATTACTAGCGGCGTACACGCACCGCTGGTAATGCAAGTCTAAGGGCCGGCGAGGTGCTGCCCCCTGCTCCCGCGGCGTAATTGCGGGGCGTAATTACGCCCTGCATTTAAGCCGTGTGAAACCAGCCTTAGGGTATGTTCAAACAGCGTTTTAGGATCCATATTGGATCCAAAAATTGCATCCCAAAATGCTGCATCGATCGGATCCTAAACGGATCCAACATACAGCTGTGTGTTTGGATGTGTGTTGGATGCAGCAGGATCGCACACTATAGTTTATTATAGGGCTCCTGCTGCGTCTTTCGGACCAAGAACTGACACGTCAGTTCTTGGAACGGATCCGAAAGACGCGGTGAGACTCGTGTGAACGCCGATGGGTGCTGCATATTAAAAGCAATGTAAAATCACATTGCTATTTGTTAGATACGTGTTTGGGTCCGTTTAGGGTCTGAGAGACGGATCCAAACACGCAGCTAAAGGCGTATTTTACAAGGAGTAAAACACGCCGTGTAAACATACCCTTACAGGAAACACCTTTTAACCAGTTCCTGACCATGTAATTTACCTTATGCCCACTTTATAAACAAGCACTTATTTTAGTACATTTGTGTTTGAATGCTATTAACATGTTCTTGGTTATTTTACAAATATTTTCACCTTTTTTCTGTGACAAATAAGACATTATTTTTATGAAGTTTTTACTTTTTCTTTTAGTAAAAGTAAAAAAATATATATACATTTTTTTAAGTTATTTTAAATAGCAAAAAGTTGCACTAAGTTTTGTAATGGTGTCATTTTTAAATAAGCAACATATAGTTCACACAAGTAAAATCACTCATCGGATTCCAGCAAAGAGAACCGCATCGACCGGCGCATTTTCAACATGAGCTCACATGCTTATTGCATGTGGATTTAGGGTGTTTTTTGGGGATTTGGTTCACTCATTGATTACAATCTGAAACAAGTTCCATTCATTCCTATGTTTTTTTTTAATGTGGATCCGTTTTTTTTTTAGCCATCCCCACAGGCACTGTACATTCTCACATGGATTAAGACCAAAGAATGAAAATGTTCAAAGCTTTGCTTTTTTTTTTTACCGTGCACTGGTTTTGTAAACCAACAAACCAATATACACGTTGTCTAAAACCAAAAGTAAACCATTCCTATCGACTTCAATAGAAAATAAGCGTTGTAGTTTATACAAGTATTTCAAGCCAGAATCAATGTGGACAAAGATAAAGGGTAATGGGGGTGAGGGCAAGAATTGCGGTTTGGACAGTTTTATTTATTCCCCCGCCCCTATTTATTTATTTCTGTGTTTCACTAATTTATTTTACATACTATGTCTCATAAATTCAGAAAAAAATTTGAGGCCATTTTTACATAGTTTTGTTCTGTTTGCTCATTCCTCTGTGTAGGAAAACAGCCCCCAGCAATGACCGCCAGAGCTGATCTGGGTTATATAAGACCAGAGCAGCTCTCGTGAGTTACTGAACCCCAGTGGTCATGGTGATGATGTAAAAACTGGCAGGGACACGAAGCCTGAAGGCGTTCTCCTAAGCTGTATATAGAGCGCTGATGGAGTGCACTCAGGAAGGCAGGGACAGTAATAAACTTTCTCTGCCGCCGACAGTCGGCATTCCACTCCCACAACTGCACAATTACCGTGCAGCTGCAAACTCAGCAGAGACATTTATAGTCAATGGGCAGTCAGCAAGTAGTTAAGAAAATGTCCCATTTGCCGAGTGTTCTTCTTGACTAGAGAGAGCACGTTTTCCCCTAAAACAACAAGTAAACACAAAAACACAAAAAAAATAAAATCACAAAATTTACAAATATGGAATATATGACAGAGATTTGGTTTAAAGGGAATCGGTCGGAAACTTTTTTTTTTACTATTAAAGTCAAGCCCCTAATTCATAAATCTTCTCCTCTCAGCTCGTTATTTAATTTCCTGATTGTAGGTTTTCTCTATTCGGCCTTCTATAGTATATTGCGGGGAGACATTCTTGGCTTGCACTGCTGTAACAGCAGTCAGAGAGATACTTTTACTATGCACTTCATGCACTCTAGGATTCTCAATAAGACTGAGATTCTTGTCCCATAGACTGTATAGGATAGTTTTCACTCTAGTGCAGTAAGGGAAGGGGGAGCTGTGAGCGTCTCCTCTTGGGACTATTGAATTCTGTGTTATCTGTATCACAATGGGGCTTTCTTCAGTTTGACTCTGCTTTTTACGGATAGTGAGCAACACTGAAAATCTCCCTCGACAGAACAGAAAGTGTCAGATAATTATTAGGCTTAGTGGCCGAAGCGAAAACTGCAGGACCTAAGAATTATTTTAAAAAAAATATTGAAAGCGATTTGGAAAATGTAAAAAAAAACATAACTAAAAATTCCTAAAAAATATGTGTTTAACATAAAAATGTGAGTAAAGTCATTTTTTGATGACACATTCCCTTTAACTAAATGTAAGATGCCAAAAGACCTGGATTCAGTCCAAAAACAAACACAGATTGCAGAGAAATGCATAACCTATCACAGTTTTTTTTTTTTTTTTGCAGTGGATAGAATGTCGGGTAAATGGCGAAATTGCTTTGTTTTTCAGCGCTGCAATTCCTTTCCCAGTTATGGTTGACTGGAGAAAGTGTACTAGGAGAAAGTTCGGCTGGAGAGCCTGTATAAGAGGAAGAGAAGCAAACATACCAAGGGTTATACACTTTATCCATAAATACACTACTCGCCAAGCTGATGGCATACGATCTGACAGACACTTCTAGCACATTGTGATACAGAAACGACAGTAAATCACAGTTTGTCATTTCAATGACTAATCCTTACTTGGCAGGGGCTGGAGGAAACCTCTGCCACAGAGCTGTATGATCACAATGACATCCACCACATTACAGCACCTTGCGTATGAGAATATTGCAATACACTCGGGGTCGCTAGGTGCAGTAGCCAGGCACCAGCACTGACACAAGGAAACTTTAAAGTAACTGAATAAAGTAAGTATAACTAAAATTTGCTTAATAAAAATTTATACAGGCACAGGGGGGTTGGGCCCTTTTTGTCCATGCTTTTTAATTCTGATCGTAGTCTCGCCTCTTCACTAATGTCCCCGGGTGGGGGGTTTTCTGAAAAAGAGAATTAGTTGACTACTGACCGTAAACAGTTATATCATCATGGAGTGCACTGTTTTTAATTTAATCTTAACCGGTTATTTGGGGGGGGGGGAATTAAACCATTGAATTTTGCAAATAAATTATTAAGAGGATATCAGGCAGGCATTACCTAATGGCATGAGCAACAGGTAAAAATAAAGGATGTGGATTTTATAGAATAAGTATGGCGGATCGCCAACCGTTCCAGGGGAGTTAGCCATGTGCTCCATATCCTATCAAAACTACCAGCGCAATTTCTGCGTTTGTAAAACATTTTGGTGGGTAGCATTATTCCCCTGAAACCATTGCAGCAGAAAAGGAGATCGAGGAGCAAGCCAGGTATTAGCTAGGAGTTTTTAACATAATATACTGCTTCTACTATAAACGCGAGTATAACGCGACTAAAGACTCTCAAGAACAGGACCAAACAAAACAGTACTAAGGAGCGAGTGGTACCAGAGAGCCCAAAAATTCTAAAGGGTTTCATACAAAGGGTTGCTTTTGATGTTTAAAATTTTTGCAAAAACAATCACTTTGAAAAGGGGCCATTAACAGGCCCAACCCTTTCCTAGATTCCCCCCTTTATGGCTGTTCAGCTCCCCCAGGTCGCTTTAAACTACAAACCCGTTTGATTATCCCGATGGAGCACTTTGGGTTTTAACTACAGACCTGGCTTCTAGTGCAGCCCAGTGGAAGCCAGGAAACCACCCCCGAATTCAAAATAAAAGATGAATAAGGTAATATGTATGAGACAACCCCTTTAAGTGTGTAAAAAAAAAAAAAAAAAAAAATGTTTTTTTCTACATATAATTAGGGGATTCTGGGGTCCATTTCCTGACTGGGATGGCTGCCAACCGGTTGCCTGACTCAATGGCATGCTGGCAACATTTGGGTTGATTCGGTTAGTGTATAACTCCGAAACTGAAGCACAACACTACTTTTCTTCTATAAGAATTCTAAGTACAGCTAGGCAAAAGTGTGCTTGGCTGTACTCGGCACTCCGCTCAAATCAAGAGAGATGCGGAAGCATGGCCTCCTCTCAGTTGGTTTCCTAACAACAACAGTGTATAAAGGGAAAAATGCCCTTTACATTACATTTTTTTAAATTTTTTTTAAATCTTTTGGATTTACATTTTCTAAAGACTCCATTGATCTATTTTTTTATCCCACCATAAGATCTAACTATGTATTATCTAAGCAATGAAATATTGCAGAGTATTGCAGTGTATGATTGATATGCTGGTATTTTAAAAGCCCCCCAGCTAGCAGGGCAGCCCACTGAACCTTTCCTACATAGGTGCTGCAGCCACTATGAAAGTGGATCAAGAGGGGGGCATGAAGTTCCTGGCCCAGTCAGTCCAGCTGACATCTGCTGTGGATGCAGACACAGCTCCCGAGTCTGTGCCATTATAGCAGGGGTCTGCAACGTCGGCTCTCCAGCTGTTGAGAAACTACAACTCCCATCAGAAATTAATAACTATAACAGGGGCAAAGGGGGATGTATTTCCTAAAAACTGGGAGCCGACGTTTTCAGATCCCTGCTTAAGCATGCATGGTGAC